>CAUYQU010069776.1:0-87108 GCA_963574635.1 Cheracebus regulus
TGTCCTTTGTAGGGACATGGATGAACCTGGAAACCATCATTCTCAGCAAACTGACACAAGAACAGAAAACCAAACACCACATGTTCTCACTCATAGGCAGGTGTTGAACAATGAGAACACATGGACACAGGGAGGGGAGCACTACACACTGGGGTCTGTGTTGGGGGGAGCTAGGGGAGAGACAGAGTGAGGTGGGGAGTTGGGGAGGGATAACATGGGGAGAAATGCCAGATATAGGTGATGGGGAGGAAGGCAGCAAACCACATTGCCATGTATGTACCTATGCAGCAATCCTGCATGTTCTTCACATGTACCCCAGAACCTAAAACACAATTATATATATATCTATGTGTGTGTGTGTATATATATATATATATATGTATATATATATATATATAAATGTGTATATATATATAAATGTGTATATATGTATATATATATAAATGTGTATATATGTATATATATAAAAATGTATATATATATATATAAATGTTTGGGATAGTCTGAAAGGGTTTTAAAGGATGAATAGGAGTTTACTTTATGGACAAGGAGAAGTAGGGAAGGGCATGGCAGGTGAAGGAATTAATCAACATGGCATATGCAGGGAATTGTCAGAGAAGATGTGCAGCAGCAGTAGTTGAAGATGAAAAGCCTGTCAGCAATGGGGTAACATTTTTAACAAATTATCCTACAGCAAGGAGCCACTGGATGCAGATTTCTATTATCAAACTCATCCAACTGTATTGTAAGTTGTCTACATTTGTCTTCTCTTCAGGAATGTGAGCTACTTGAATGAAGAAACGTTTATTATGTTTTTCACCCCCTAGTGCCTAGCATATACTGTGTACTCAATATTTGTTGGATGATGAATCAATTAAAATGAATTCCTAAGTGAAATTTCAGACTTTCTCGAGGCGATGTATGCCTGGCATTTCAGAGGTCTGGGTACTCCTCCCAGGGGTATGTTGAGTGGCTCTTCTCCACGTCTGCTGAAAAGGAGGCCAGGGTGAGACGTGTTAGCTGCAGTGGAGAGACTGACCTTTCAGTGTCAAAGTCATCACCTAACAAGAAGATTTTATGGGATGCCAAAAATGGGATAGTTGAGAGTGGCCATAGGATCTTTTTCTCAATGTTATTGTTTTATGGACAAAGGACCATGTATTAGGGTTCCCTAGAGGGACAGAACTAATAGGATATATGTATATATGAAAGACAGTTTATTAAGAAGAATTGACTCACATGATTACAAGGTGAAGTCTCACAATAAGGTGTCTGTAAGCTGAGGGGCAAGGAAACCAGTATTGGTTTAGAAGCCAGTCCAAGTCCCAAAACCTCAAAAGTAGGGAAGCGGACAGTGCAGCCTTCAGTCTGTGGTGAAAGGCCTGAGGGCACCCGGCAAGCCACTGGTGTAAGTCCAGGAGTCCAAAAGCCAAGGAGCTTGGAGTCTGATGTTTGACATCCAGCACAGGAGCAGGATGAAGGCCAGAGGACTCTGCAAGTCTGCCCCTTTCACTTTCTTCTGCTTGCTTTTTCTAGCCACGCTGGCAGCTGATTGAATGGTGCCCATTCACGTTGAGAGTGAGTCTGTCTCTTCCAGTCCACTGACTCAAATGTTAATCTCCTTTGACAACACCCAGAAACACCCAGATATGCCCAGAAACAATACTTTGTATCCTTCGATCCAATAAAGTTGACAATATTAACTATCACAGACAATTTTGCTGAAAGGGTTAGTTTGGGATGAATTCTAACTGGAAAGGCTCTGCTAGGAGAAAAAATATGGAGAACTTATGAAAAATGGTTGTTCAGTAGATAAACATGAGGTTGGAACAACATGGGATAGGCTTTTAGTCTAAGGGACCAGCTTCAATGACAGGTTGCCTTGGTAAGCACAAAGGGAGGCTCAGAGTGTGGGCCCCACCCCTGTCTCTCAAGCAGCATGTCAGTTTGAGCTCACCTATCACCTTGGGAAGTGAGAAATTAAATGACTGCTCTTCTCACAGTACAGGGCGGGTTCCTATCCTCTGGGGAAAGTCTCTGCGAAAGCACATGGATTCTGCCCTAAGCTCCTTGAGGGCTAGGAGAAAACAGGCCGCTACTGTCCACTGTTATATCTTCAATGTCTAGTACATTTCCTGACGCTTTGTAAGTGCTCCCTATATATTCATTGGATTGAATAAACAAAAATAATAACTAATACTTTTATACAGCTTACTAGGTACCAGACACTGTTGCAGGGCTTTTGCAGGTATTAATTTATTTAATTTCCACTACAGACGTATCAGGTAGGTACTGCTGTGAATAGAAGAAATGCTGATGATGTGATGGTAGACAGAACAATCTGAGCATTGTCCGAGCCCAGCCACAATCATAGTGCCAGCCAACAGGGACTTTCTCTTCAGTCAGTAAAGGGCAGCTAGGGTAGATGTGAGATCTTGATGGTAGCTCCCTGACTCTAACCATAAATAAGGAGGGTTATCTGATGACTCTCCATGATCTAGTCCAGACAGAGAAAAGTTTATGACAATGCTATTTGCAGCTGCAGCAAAGCCAATTCCTCTGTGAATGATCACTGATGCAAGTCACGCTCGTTGTGCATGATCACATCGATGGTAAACATGCTGCTTTCCTTGAAAGTGAAGCCCTCTCTGAGCGGAGCTGTGGGGCTGAGTGTGTGCAGGAGCCCCTGGGGAGGGCAGGTCACCCTAGACAGTTAATGCAGACACAGCTGCTATCCCCAGCGGAGAATGATCTCTTCGTAGCAATTGCTGGGTCCACAGTCGAACCAATATTTTGCAGTGTAGCTGATGGGAGGGATCAGTTCTCTTAAGGCTTTCCTTTTCCAAGATAATCTCCTCACTGAGGAGCAGAGAAGAGCTGGCCTCTGAGCAAGCTGCTGGAGAAAAGTGTAAGTTCCATGCCCTGTACCTGCTTCCCTCTCCCCAGGAGACTGTGGAGCTTGGGGAGGCTTGAACCACTGTGTTTGACACGAATATTTTCTCCCTAGCTGACCTCACCACCGTGACTTCACCTTGGTGGACAGCAGCAACATGCTCATAGCTGCTGATAATAAAAAGTCAAGGAGGGAAGCAGAGATGTGTGTTATTCAACAGAATGGCCAATTCAAGACCATGGTTTTAGGATGCATTAACTGTCTCATTTCACATATGTAACACAGGCGTTTAGAGATGGATGGGACCAGATAGATGATTCATTCCAAAATCTTTATTTTACAGTGGAGAAAAGGAAGGGTTGGAAAAGAATTGATTAAATAATGCCATTTTATTGGGTAGTAGCTGACTCCCAGTCCATTGCTTATTCCAGTAAACAAAATTGTTTCCCAGATATAAACAGCTATGTCTACAAAAATTAAGATACATTTTGGGGAATTTCAAGAACTCAAATTCAGTGCTAGGTCTTAAAGGAAGACTTTGTTTTAGCTTTGATGCTCTCCTGCTAGGCACAGAGAATCCAGCAGAATGACAAGACCTTCTGTTTGAGTAACTCATGTTCTGACCAGAGAGACAGACATATCAGCCAGAGGTTACAGTACAGTGTGCTCACATTCTTCAGGACTTGGGAAGGAGAGCACTTGCTCCAGAATGGAAGGCAAGGGAAGTTTTCCAGAAGTAGGTGGCGTCTCTACTGACCTGAAGGGTAAGGAAAAAGTGTCCAGCTGCCGAAGGTATTATATTGATATTCTAGAGATGATGTATCTTTTAAAGACATAGAGATGTAGACTAGTTTGAAACAGGTTGAGGACTTACAGATAACTGTGTGTGACTATAGTGGGGTTGGGGTGGGTGTGTGAGGAGAGTTAGCCAGGATTCTGACCACAAAGTGCCACGCATATCATGTGAGGGAGGAATTTGGATACTAAAGCACTGGGGATCCGGGAAGGGTCTCAGTAAGGAGTGACATCATCAGATGTGAGTTTTGGAAAGATCACTACCTATCTCACAAGATTACTGTAGAAATGTAAAACTGTTTCAGATTGTGGCTGAGCAAGAAGCCAAATAACATACAAGGCAGCTAATTAACAGTGTTTTTCAAACCCCTCCCTAGATGTTTCCACCTTAGCTACCTTGCATTCCTTCCTGACCTCATCACAGACCACAGACACTAAGCCGAGTTTGAGTGCTATTGTAGAAGTCCCAGGCTGGCAAGGAACAGAGCCGGAGGATGGGAAACCACAGGGTAGAACGTTGCATCTCCGCAGCTCCTCCCCTTCTGGCTTAGAGGAACCTGAGTGCACTGACTAGAGGGCAAGGGCATCCTGCTCCTGGGCTCTTATCCACCCTGCAGGGAACAGCCTCGTTGGCCTACTTCCTGCAGGAGCATCTGCATCTCTGCTTAATTGAATTCTCATATTTTTAAAAATATATTTTTGTGTGGTTGCCTAGAGGCATTCAGATAATGGGTGCATTTTTAATAGACCCAATAAGTAAATAACTGTTATTTTCTCCTCAAGAAATCCAGGGGGACTACAGTTCTATTGCGGCTTTGAAAACATTCATACCAGAAATTGGACTAGGAGACATTCTTGTACAGACTCTCTGGGTGATTCTCATTGTTGTTCTCAGGACAGACGAGACCCATCTGTCACCAGACAAAAGTATGAGTCAGCTTGGGAGTGTGTGGCACTGGGACAGCTGCCCTATCACAGACACCTGAGGGTTCACATGCTGGCAGCTAACCCCCTCTAGTGTTGACTAGAATAGACTATTTGTAGCTGTGGGAATAGACTTGCACATTGAGGCGGTAAATCTGTGAGTGGGTGCTCCACCCCACACCCTACTTTCTGCATCTCAAGCCCACGGGACTGAGACCAGTGGTTTCAGGTTTCTAATTTTGTGTTCCACAGTGACTTCATGACCCTTTTGCTAGCCTTCCCTGATTGCTCCCCCATAACCAAGGCCTCTCTCATTCTATGCTGTGCTCTCAGCCTGGACTGCCCTCCCCACGTCTCCCTGAGGTACGACATTCACCCTTATTGCCCCACTCCGTCCATGCCACTCTTTCTGCCTGAAAGGCCCTCCCCTACTTCCACTCTAATTCTTCACATTTCGGATCAGGTTTTACCTCCTCTTCCCCTCCTCAACTACAAGTTCTTCCCTGCCAATCTTGCAGCACTCAAGCACCAACGCCTTGCATTTGGGATATGCCACTTCATGCTTTTACTTAGCTCTTTATGGCTACAGAAGCTCTTGCAGGGGCAGAATGTTGACTGGCGCCTTGCATGTAGTGGATAGCCCCATCTTACTTATCCCAGAAAGCTGACGGACTGCAGCAATCATCGTTTAACCCTTGCGTAGGAGCAGATTAGACATAAGGTAGCTTCTCTGCCTGCCCTCCTCAGCTTGTTGTCTGTTACACCAAACCAGAATCTTCTCTGAAAACTTTCCAAAAAATTCTGGGTTACCAGCACTGCCAAACCTAGTGTGAATTCTATGCCTGGGCCTGAAGTATTCCAGCCTAGTTCCAAACTTATTCTGAATTTGTGGTGAGCATGCAACTTAAGTGACATAAAGTGTGGTTGTTTGAGAGCTATGTCCTGTGCTTGTGTATTGTTTTATGCTGTATCCAGCCACATTTTTCCTCAGAAAAAGAGAAGAGATGAGCTTGGCCCTAATAAACAGCAAAGCTGTCATTAGAGAGAAACTCTCCAAGCCTGGCCTCTCATTCAATTGATTGGAACCATTTTACAGATTTATCCACTGAGGCAGCTGTGCCATGATTGCATTTTAGGAGGACCACAGAAGTCAGGAAACTCAGCTTCTGAACTAGCCAGACTATCACCTTTACAGTCTGCACCCTGAACTTTTACCCCTCCTGATTTGCTAACGGAAATAGGTTAATTCAAAGTCACAAGAGCAACACTTTGAAGTGGAGGGTTGCTTGAGATGAGGATTGAAGACTTTGTTTCTAATTAACCCTAATGGAGCCCTTCTTCCTGGGAGGGTATAGAGCAGCCCTTCTGTAACTCTCCATTCAAACCTCTGCAAATACTATTGGCCACTGTTAAAGCAGATCTCAGCAAGTTCCTTTGGAGACTTATGCATTATATGTGCTCCCTTTCCCTTCCTCTCTCCTTCCACCTATAGTCTTGACTCCACTTTAACCATCTCTAGTTCCTTCTTGCCCAGATTTAACAATGTCCCTCTTAACCCCTCTCTCAGAGAACAGAAGTTAGTAGAGGGAATGTCGGAGGGTCCCATTGCCTGCACAGCCTCTTCAGCTGAATCCCAAAGGAAGCTCAGCAGCTGATGGGGAAGTGATTTATAATCCTAAACACAGTTCTTTCACTGTTGGTTCTGGCTTCCTGCATCACAAATTGCTTTGCATATTAGCATTACATTGATGACATTCAAAACAGGTGCAACTGCCTATAGAACAGCTGCCGCGGCCCACTGAAAGCTTCAAGCCGAGACCCAGGGTGCATGAACCCTCCTTCTGATAAGCTTCAGAGCAGGTAAAATCATCATTAAAGGAAAATTGACTTGTAAGTACGTGCAAGATTGTAGTTATTGCATATAACCATAAAGAAAAGCGAGGAGGCAGCAGCCAAGGGAATCTTCTTTAAAAATGTATTCAACAGAACAACAGAAAAGAAATTGCCATCTCAAGAGAGTGTTATGACACAACTTTAAGATGCCAAGAGAGCAGACTGTATTTTCCTGGAATAGAGGGGGGTCACAGCCTGGAGCTGGGGCCCGGAGGCAGCATGGTATGGAAGGCCAGGGAGCACAGGGTATAACGTCCTACTTCAGAAAAAATGGAGCAAGAGGTTGTATTTGGGGGAAAAAAAACCCAAGGAAGCCTGGCAACACCAGATTTGGAGCCAGCCTCGCTAACACTGGACCCCAATATGTCACCCTGAATATTTTGATCCTAAAGGATAATTTCTAAGATTTATTCCAATTAAAACAAAGTGATCTACAAATGTTCACAAAAAAACCGCTGGAACTCAGAAGGAGGGTAAAACTTAAGGTGTCCCTGCTCTGACTTCCATATGCAATGCTGGCTTCTACTTTTATCCCTATACCACCATTTACTGAGCACACTTACAATATATCGGGGGCCACATGTATGACTTAATCTTCAGCACAATCACATCTGGTAGGTATGAGTGTCATTTAACAAATGAGTAAACAAAATAACTAACAAATGAGTAAACTGAGGATCAGGGCAATTGTTACCTGTCCCAAATCACACAGCTTGAAAGAGGCAAAATCAGGATTTAAACACCAGCTCGCAACCCTAAAGGGCTTGACCCTCTTTTTTCAGAGTATCATGTAATTTATTTCACGGCCATAACAAAGCAAGAGAATGGGGGTGTAGATACCCCTTCTTCCTATGGCCTGTATACAGATCGCCATGTGATAGTGCACAAATGTTGGGACGGCCAGGTACGATAGCTCACACCTATAATCCTAGCACTTTGGGAGGCTGAGGCAGGAAGGTCACCTGAGGTCAGGAGTTGGAGACCAGCCTAGTCAACATGGTGAAACCCTGTCTCTACTAAAAATACAAAAATTAGCCAGAAGTGGTCGTGGGCACCTGTAATCCCAGCAACTCAGGAGGCTGAGGCAGGAGAATCGCTTGAACCCAGGGGGCAGAGGTTGCAATGAGCCAAGATCGCACTATTGCACTCCAGCCTGGGTGACAGAGCGAGACTCCATCTCAAAAAAAAAAAAAAAAAAAAAAAAGATGAGAAATAAGTAATAAGCAGATGTTCTCTTAGCATAACTTCATAAGGCATACTTTTCAGGTTTCGACAGTGTCATTGATGGGTAATTGACACTATAAAGGGCATATGTGTAAACCAATGAGTAAGACATCGGTTGGTGGGTATGGTCTTTTGATAGACTGGGCAGGGCAGCCCCTCCTCCCAGCACCATGGCTCCGTGGGATTTAAATCCAATTGCTCAGCTATAGCCACGCCTTCATTGCTACATGAGCTGTTCTTACCCATGGTTAGGAAAGGGACTGGGATGGAGAATTCTGCAGAAATAAAGCCCCGATGTGTGGGGACAGACTCAAATCGGCTTAACCCAGGTTCATGTCATTCCTGACTGCCCTCCCATCTTCCTTGGTGAGTCAAGGAATCTTAGAGGTGGGAGGAACTGCAGGGCTCGCCTGGCCCAGGCTCTTTATTTTATAGTTGAGGAAGTTAAGACCAAAAAGATGAAGAGAATAATCGCTAATGATTAAGAGTTGATGACCTGGGTCTGCTGACCTGAGGCCGCATCTTTCAATGATCACCTCCTCATATGTCTATACCGCAAGGCTTTGTCCTAGGTTGTTTCTCTGGAGGGTGTGGATGGGTGGGGGAAAGGGGTCACTTCTCTTCAAGAGAAGAATACCTCTGCAGAGTCCTTGCCCGTCCTCCGGACCCCAGCCCAGCCTTTGTAGCAATGGTGCAGAGGCATCTTGCTAGGGGGACTGTGTCAAGGTATCAACAAGGTTCTGCAGGCAAGGAGCTGTAGCAAAGCAGATCACAGGAAATGGAGAAGCCAGGGCATCCTTACATAGCCGGGAACTGCCAGAATGAGGGAGAACAGCTCAAGCTATTGGTTGATATCTGCATTCTAGTCTGCTATATTCACCAGGCCATGGGCTTGGTGTCACGGGGGCATTCAGACATGAAGAAATGTACAGTATACGGCAGACAGAGGCTCAGAGATCTTACTGCACATGAGAGGCAACAAGACATCTACACAGAAGAAAGAAAACTGACTTCTTGCAGTGAGGGGGCCATTGCCCCCTGTGGCCTGGGGTCCTCAGGACAGCATGAGGGAAGGGCGAGTTTAGGAAGGTCTCTGTAGGGATAACATCTTCATCATCAGAAAAAAAGGCTGGTCTGGCCTAGTCTGGAGCTGTCTCTAGTCTCACACTTGCACAGCTGTCACTAGAGAAATTAGTGTTCACCTGACCTCCACTTTAGACAGACTCTCCCCTTCTACTCTACCAAGACTTCTGTTGGGCTCCATGGCATTGCGGGAACAATTTTCCCCTGCTTCTGTGTCTCCGAGTACCATCCTAATAATCACATCTTGCAATGTTTTGGGGTTTAAAGGCTCTTCAGCATCCATTGCCACAGTTCTTCCCCATTACTTGTGAGGTACATGGGGGAGTGTCATTATTATAACAGTGGAGGACATTCAGTTTAGGAACCCTGACTACTAGAAGACAAAGCTGGCTTTACAATTGTGTTTTCCTGATCCTTGCATGAGATCATACCACCTCTTTGCTTCCTTCCTCTGTGCTGATTGCAGCTGCACCTTCCACCATGTGAGGCCAGCTGAAACGTGGGTCAGGCCCTTAGGTGACAGGTTAGCTGGAGTGACAGACTTGGCATGGAGACTGCGGACCATGTGAGGTGCCTCTTTTGTCAGGCAGCTGTCCTGGCACAAGCGGCTGCCAAAGCCCATGTGCAAATATGAGGGTGTCTGGGAGAGCATTTAGGATTTTAATCAAGGAGCCGAAGTGCATTTGATTTTTCATTAATCCCCATATTAATTAGTGTCATTTGCAGAAAGGGCCTGATGCACACTTGCGTCCGCTGGAGCCTCAATTGGCAGTCCTGGGAGGCTGTGATGCGGACTCATTCCTGCAGGCTGAGTCTGCCCTGCTGTAGAAAAAAATGTAGTTTTCTTTCAAAACCTGAGGGAGGTCTCAAAGTCTAGCTAATGGAGACAAGTCCAAAAAAAAAAAAAGTACGGCCTACAAGATTCCGTCCCTTGACAAGGGCCTTAGCCCAATGGCAGTAATTACACAGATTAGAAGTTGTACTTCAAAAATCCTCTTTCCCATGTGCCCCATCTCACTTCACAGCCCCCCTCCTGGCTCCTGTGCACCTTCCTGACAGATAAATGCCTGGGATCCCCTCATTCATGCCTCACTGTGGCTTCTTGGCACTCAACCAACTCAGCTTCCACTTCTCCCCTGGAATATTCCCCTGTCTTCCTTCCCCAGGGGTTGATGCAGCATTTCCAAGGGAGACTTCCAAGGGAGAAGAGCAAGGTAAAAATTTGAGGGCTGGGGGAGCAGTTCTAACAGTAACAGCTAAATGAAAAGAATAACATTAATATAGTTTGCTTATTCAGGGCAAGCTGCGGGCCTCACTGTTTTCAGCACTTCACCTGTGCTAACACATTTAGGTAACGTTATTGTTCTTATTTTAGAAATGAGGAAACTGAGTCACAGAGAAGTTAAGCAGTCTGCCCGAGGACGCTAGGGTCAATGCAGTCTCATTCCACCATTTGGGTGACAGAGCCAGCATCTGACTCCAAAGGCCACGTTCACAACCATTTGGCTGTCCTGGCTGCTTGGTGTGACTTGTCTCCTCCTAGGCTGTGCTTCTGTCATCTCTGGTCCTGTTTCTGGTTGTTTCCTGACCCTTCACCATTTCCTCCTTGGCCCATGGCCTTCATCATCCTGGCAGGTGGCAGGGCCTTCCCCTTTGACCTACTCTTCCCTTCTCAGGAATCAGCATTTCAACCTTTGCCTTTCCTAGTCCTTGGACATCAAAACTCATCAATTCCATATCTCTCCCTTACATGCCCTGCTACAGGTTTAGACATCACGGCTGTCAAGCCAGAATCCCAGCAGCCTCCCCATTGGAACTCCCAGTGGTGCGGTGTGGTAGGGTGGGAGCTGGGTGGGCAGAGTTTCATCCGCAGCACCACGTGCCCACCGTCTTCCACCATGTGGTTCACGGAAGAGAATGTTTATTTCACTCCTAAAAGACAATGTGAAAACATTGGTCACAGAATACCGTGAGTTAACCTAACCTAGTGTTAATGTTAATAATGATACCCCTCCCAAATAATGCCTGGCTTTAGCAGAGACCTTTTGTTTCATGAGTTAGGTCAAAGGGATGTTTCATCTGTAAATTTCAGGTACTGCATAAACCCATAGGGTGTGATGTTCATGGTTATGGGGTGTCTGGGAGATCCTGAATATCATGCCACCCTCAGTGAAGCTGGTGCAGTGGCTCTTTCCTTTTAACTCTGAATGGGCAGAAGGAACTGTGTGTGTGTGTGTGTGTGTGTGTGTGTGTGTGTGTGTGTGGCTGTGTGTGTGGCTGTGTACG
Source organism: Cheracebus regulus (assembly GCA_963574635.1). Taxonomy (NCBI): domain Eukaryota; kingdom Metazoa; phylum Chordata; class Mammalia; order Primates; family Pitheciidae; genus Cheracebus; species Cheracebus regulus. The sequence continues at coordinate 11,099 of CAUYQU010069776.1, forward strand.
TGTTTGTGTGTAAGAGGTGGGCAGATGGGGCTGACCAGCTCTTTCCTGCCTGCTGACAGCATGCTGTAGTTTCAGCCTCTATTCTAGGTCCTCATGCTTTCTGCGGTGGGGGGCTCTGGGTACACATTTGTTTATCCATCTTTCTCCTCCACCCGAAGCAACTTCCCGTAGGCCACCTGAACTCCGCCTCTCCAACTTGTCAAAGAAGGAAGCTGCAACCATGTAATTATGACATCCTGGGGGTAATTTTAACTATAAGTCATTATTCTCAAACAGCCGATGCAATCCCCATTTGCCAGCACAAAGAGATGATTCTCACTAGCCTGAACTCACTGTCAAACATGCCAGGAGAAATAAAAAGGTGCTAATGCAATATAGCCCAGAAATAGAAAATAAGATTAGACGCAACGCTTGAGATTTCAGGCTGTTGGGAGGGGGAAATAGCACAGGGTTTAGTTACCAGCAGAACTGTCAGACAGAAAGCCTCCGAGGTCATTAATACCGGAACCTTCATTAAGGCAAGTGGATAAAATTAAAGGGTGTTTTGTGAAGATTTATTTTTTCCTGGAGGTTTGCAGTCTCTGAAGGACGTCTGGGGCTGGCTCTGAGGCCAAGGCGGTGGGTCCTGGAGTCGAGAATCAGGATGTTGGAGTTCTCACTGTTGTCTTCTCAGTGGGTCTGCGGAGAACAGATTGCATGAGGGGAGCCTGTGCAGGGCTGAGCTCCTGCATCAGGGAACTGCATCTCCGCATCCCCAAGCCGTATCCTCTGAAACAACACGGAGGCTTCTGCACAGCTGAAAAAGCATAGCTCAGCCCTAGCATGGGTGGGGCGGGGTGGAAGAAAGGCTGTCTGGATAGGGCATCTTTGTGAGTTCTGAAGACCACCCAGAGACTCAGGACTTCCCGGTGGTATTGGTGGAAATGTAGAAATAGGCCTGGCTTTATGCAAAGCTGAGAAGGAGGCAATGGTAGTTGGTGACTTCTCATGAAGCTTTTAAGGGTCCTGTCTTACCTCTTGTGGCCTTCCCTCATCCTGTTCTAGTAGTGCCTTTTGTCAGCTGGTTGTCACAAGAAATCTAATAAATAAATTCCCTCTATCTTGTTAAATGATTAAGATTCAAAGGTATTAAAAGTCCTCCCAGGAATATTTATGCTTGTAGAAAGACATTTCAGAAGCTGAAAAGGACTTAATGGAATATGCTTTAATATGAAATGAAGACATTGTGCTTGGTCAATGAGGAGGCTACCTGGGAACTGGCCTTTCCCCTGTACTCTTTCCTTTTTTTATTATTATACTTAAATTCTGGGGTACATGTGCAGAATGTGCAGGTTTGTTGCATAGGTATATATGTGCCATGGTGGTTTAGATATTTCTGCTAATGTTATCCCTCCTCTTGCCCCCAACACCTGACAGGCCCCGGTGTGTGATGCTCCCCTCCCTGTGTTCATGTGTTCTCATTGTTCAACTCCCACTTATGAATGAGAGCACACAGTGTTTGGTTTTCTGTTCCTGTGTTAGTTTGCTGAGAATGATGGTTTCCAGCTTTATCCATTGTCTCTGCAAAGGACATGAACTCATCATTTTTTATGGCTGCATAGTATTCCTTGGTGTATATGTGCCATATTTTCTTTATCCAGTCTATCATTGATGGGCATTTGGGTTGGTTCCAAGTCTTTGGTATTGTGAATAGTGCTGTAGTAAACATACATGTGCATGTGTCTTTATAGTAGAATGATTTATAATCCTGGATATATACCCAGTAATGGGATTGCTGGGTCAAATGGTATTTCTAGTTCTAGATCCTTGAGGAATCGTCACACTGTCTTTCACAATGGTTGAACTAATTTACATTCCCATCAACAGCAGTGTAAAAGTGTTCCTATTTCTCCACATCCTCTCCAGCTTCTGTTGTCTCCTGAATTATTAATGATAGCTATTCTAACTAGCATGAGATGGTATCTCAATGTGGTTTGAGAGGATCTCCTAGAATAGTGCTTGAGCTCTGCTAAGGGACAGACTGCCTACTCAAGTAGGTCCCTGACCTCCATGCCTACTCGCTGGGAGACACCCCCCAGCAGGGGTCAACAAACACCTCATACAGCAGAGCTCCAGCTAGCATCTGGCAAGTGCTCCTCTGGGACAAACCTTTTAGAGGAAGGAACAGGCAGCAATCCTTGCTGTTCTGCAGCCTCTGCTGGTGATATCCAAGCAAACAGGGTCTGGAGTGACTTCCTCTGTACTCCCAATTCTATTGTGTAGGGTCACAAATCAGGGCATCGGGCTCGATCTTGACCTTGCTCTGGGTTGCCAAGTAAGATGCTCTTCCTTCCTTGGGCATTCCATCATTCTCAGGAAAGACCGGATGGTGATGATGTGCCTGTTTTCTCACCCTAGGTGGGGATGAAGATGGTAATGGAGTGTGCTGAGGTTCTTGATGGAAAGCAAGGAGTCACGTTTTCCCTGTGTGTTGATGGAAATGAGTTCTCTATGGTGTCTCAGCATTCCAGGACCTTTTCGGGGGCTTCATTGTAGCCAAATAAATCCAGACAAGAAGTCCTCTCTGGGCTTCTTCATGTGGGTCCTAGGAGAAGATGTGCTTTGATTTTGCACAGATGAAGAAATGGAAATCTAGAGAGGGGCTGGGACTTTTCCAGGGTCCTAAGTTGGGATTGGGAAGGAGTCTCCAGCAAGTGATTATCCAGCTAATCAGTAAAGACCACCAGTAAAACCACTCAGTGGGATCCATCATGACATCTGGCCTAGGATTTTAGTAGTTTAAAAAATGTCTGGCCAAATGAAGAGCTTGTCATCTGACCTTTATGGAAACCTAGCACTCATGGATATGGTGTCCAAAGCTATATGATTTCATAACTATAGCAAGGGGCTCACTTGGGAGCATTTTAGAATGCAGAATCCCAGGCCCTATCCCACACTTGTGGAATTGCACTCTGAATTTCAATATGTGAATACTCCAGATACTGTTTACATTACAGCTTGAGAAGCATTGCCCTAAAGTCATGAATTGGTCATAAAAGAGCTGGATTCCAGGCTGGGGGGACATTGGGCACCAGCTAAATTCCATGGAGGGGGAGTAACAACCCATGTATTGCTTACTCACCTCTGTGCTTGGAAGATCAAATGACACAACAAATGGGAAAGCGCATGGAGGAGCACATGGTGCTTGGAAAATGCACAGCATTTTCATGCTCATTGGCAGCTGGCCGAGCCCCACCCCGTTAACCAGGGAGTCCTCTTCATCTGCACAGCCAAAATTAATCTATTTCTCTGCTCTGGTGCCTCTAGTCTTTTTGAAACAACATCAATTTTGGTTGCTTTCATCCAAACTGCAAAGAGTATTTGAATTCACACTACTGCCTTTAGTGAGAGTCTATTTTTTACCTCCATTTTTTTTTTTGACACACATTTGCTGCGGTGCCTGGGACCCGGTGCAGAGGAGATTAGCTCTGTGTTCAGCCACTGGCCATGCCTCTGAGGAGCAGAGCTTTCTGTTTATCTCTTAGAAGCAGATGCTTTGGATTTTATCCCTTGGGGAATTTATCAGGGTGCCCTGAATTCATTCATTCATTCACTCTCATATTCCTCTCCACCCTGAATACACACACACACACACACACACACACACACACACTCCTCTACACGTCAGCCATGTCTGTATATTTGGGAGAATATTTGTCACTTAGAGTCATTTTGGGATTATCAGTAGTTTAGTTCTCTTCCCTCTAAGCACATTTTTAGCTTGGGTTTCTTTAACCCGTCAGTGGCAGCCTGTCTTGGCCCCAGTCCTCATATCTATCCAATGCATATGGATTTCTCCCCATCCCAGCAGCTCTTTCATTTGACCTGGCATTTTCACAGCAACACCAGGGTTTTGATTTTCTTTCATACAGGTGCCTATGCTAGGATGACTTGTAGTACTCAAAGAGAGAGAGTCATTGCCCATTTGTTCAAAGAGTTCATTTTTCTTTTTTTCAAGCATGAGCACACATGGGCATGCAATTACAAATGCACAGCTCTCACTGTGAGCACATTGTACATGCATGGTTAAGTAATTGATTTATATGGTGATTGATTTATGTTTTTGTCTCCGTGAATGGCTGTATGTTTAGTGAGCAAGGTATAAATAGTCATACAAGTATATGAATCCATGCATGCATTAATATGTGTTCATTCAGTACATATTAAACACTAATGTGTTCAAGTGTTGTGTGACACATACAGATACAGGCTTTTCTTTCAAGGGCTCTTACAGTCTCCTAAAAGGGAGGAGATACTACCATGCAACTTTCATACAAAGTTGAGCTTTTTTCCTCCCAAGGTGGTGTATTACAGGCTTTTGGTATGCCTCAGTCACTTGGAAATAGCAGGATAGTACATAAAGATCAACCATGTGGGCTTTAATTCAAGATGGAAAATGAGAATCCACTGGAATCGTGAAGGATATCTTGGATCTAAGGGAGGAGAAAGCTGGCAAACAGCCCCCAAGACAGTGTCTGTCTGATAAAAGTGAAGCCCCAGTACATGAGAGAGGCAAAGAGCCTCTGTCTTGACTCACCTTTTTACTGAGAATCCAAATAACCCAGGCTAAGTGGCAGAGAGAGGGGTGGCATTTTATTTCTTCCAAGCTCTGGAGCTAACTTGGAGAGAGGCTTCAAAATGCTGTGAGAGACACTGAGAAAAGCCGCAGGCATTCTCCAAACTAGGACTGATAGCAAGATGCCATTTTTCATCCAGGAACATAACAAGTCAGTCATTCTTTGGTGACCTAGCAGCATGGCCATGCAGGCATTTTAGTCTCGGGCCAGAGATTGGAGCACCTGCTCTTGTGCAGGAGAGGAGCCTCCACAGCTAGAACTGTGGACGGTACTTCAGCAGTAGGTGCTGGAGTTGTCCTCTTCTCCCATAGCAAGCTAGGGGTGGGAGAAGAGCTACCGCAGCTGCAGTTTCTTCTGGGTGGTGCAACTTGCAGCCAGGGCTAGTTCAGTGATGTGGAACCAGTCTGCATATGCCATTGCTAGGTGCCCCAGATTGCTCCCCCAAAATCATGGTGCATGGGGCCCTCTCTACCTTACCCTCAGGCATATCTTCAGGCATTTGGAGCACTAACTTGCTTGGACCAGCAGCCTGAGCCACCTCACCCTTCCTGGGCATAGATCACTGTGCAGTGGGGCTCCCTCCGCCTCATGCCCAGCGGATCTCCAGGCATTTGAAGCACTCTCTCACCTAGAGCAGTGGCCTGACTCAACCTACCCTTCTTGTGTGGAGATCGTGGTATAGGGTGGTGGTTCCCTCTCTGCTCTACCTCCAGGCAGATTTCTGGACATTTGAAACACCTGCTTGACTGAATCAGCAGCCTGAGTCACTCCACTCCTCCTGTGCAGAGATCTTGGTGCAGGGGCCCTCTGTGCTTCATGTCCAGACAGATCTCCAGACATCTGCATCAGCTAATTTCATGGAGTTTAGGCTGCCTCCATCTCCATACAGAGACCTTGGTGCTGAGGAGGTGTCTCAGCTCCATGCATAGGTACACCTTTAGGCACTTGGTGGTCACCCACTGGTTTCTCCCTGGTGCCTGTGCCTGCCATCAGGGGACCTGATGTAGGTGGATCTTCACAGTCTGGCCCCGTCTTGTATGGCCCATTCCTTACCTGGGGGCTCAGACCACTGTGCATTCCATGAATCAGCCCAGAGGCAACAGAGCTCTTCTGTCAGAAAACAAGAATGAAGTATATCCCCAGCCATAGTGGCCATAGCAGGCTCATACCTATAAGTGCCATATGTTGTCTTACAGGTTAAATGGCGTAGACTAATATGAAACCTGCCAAAAGAAATACATAGGGCTATAAAAGCAAAGCTGAAAGACCCTCCCCGGCATTCTCTACAGTCACACCCCCTAGGAAGGGGGAAAATGAAAGGGAAGGAAAAAAATAATATTATAAGGAAAGAAAGAAAAAAATTCTACCTGCACAAAAATAATTACAAAAATTAGAAGTACCAGCAGCTGCAGATGAGAAGCAGCCAGTGCAAGAATTTGAGCATCATGAAAACCCTGAATATAGTAACACCACCAAAGGATCACAATATCTGTCTCTCCGACAATGGTCCCAGACCAAATGGCAACTCAGAAATGACAGATAAAGGATTCAAAGTGAGATTACAAGAAAGCTCAATGAGATCCAAGACAAAGTAGAAAATCAACATAAAGAAACTTCCAAAGCAATCCAAGACACGAAAGAAGAGATAAACATATTGAAAAATCGATCAGAGCTTCTGGAATAGCAAAACTCAAGGAACTTTGAAATACAATTTAAATATTAATAGGACTAAGCAGAAGAAAGAATTTCAGACCTTGAAGACCAGTCTTTTGAACTAACTCAACCAGGCAAAAATAAAGAAAAAAAGATATTTTAAACAAAATCTTTGAGAGAGAAAGAGAAAAAGCAAATAATCTCAAAAACATATTTGAGGAAATAATTCAAGAAAATTTCCCTAATCTTGCTAGAGAGAAGAAATCCAGAGACCTATGAGACACAATACAAAATGAACATCACTAAGGCATATAGCCACCAGGTTAATGCTAAAGAAAAAAATCTGAAAGGCAACTAGAAATAAAAGTCAGATCACATACAAAAGGAACCCCAGCATGGTAACAGTTGACTTCTCGACAGAAACCTTGGAAGTCAGGAGACATGGAAGGCCAATTCTTAATATTCTAAAGAAAAGAAATTCTAATCAAGAATTTTATATCCTGCCAAACTAACTAATAAGCACAGGAGAAAAAAAAGCATATTCAGACAAGCAAGTGCTAAGGGAATTGGTTACCACTAGACTAGTCTAACAAGAGATCCCTACGGGAGCTCTCTAAACATAAAAAGAAATGAAATCTGCTACCACAAAGGCACACTTAGTGCATAGCTTGCAGACCTTATAAAGCAACCACACAATAGAAACTACAAAGCAATCAGCTAAGAACTTCATGATAGAATCAAAACCTCACATATCTGCACTAACTTTGAATGTAAATGGTCTAAACACCTGACTCAAAAGGCAAAGAGTTGCAAGTTGGCTAAAAAACAACACCCATCCATCTGCTATCTTCAGGAAAGCATCTCACAAGTAGTGACACCCACAGGCTCAAAGTAAAGGTTGAAAAAAGCTCTATCATGCAAAAAGAAAATGAAAAATAGCAGGGATCTATTCTTATATCATATAAAACAGACTTAAAAGCAACCACAGTAAAAAAGGACAGTGAGATCAGAGGCCCATAATAATAAATGGTTCAATTCAACAAGAAGATGTAAATATTCCAAATATATATATATCCAACATTGGAGCACCCATATTTATTTTTTTAAAGCACAAACAGCTGGTTCTTTTAAAAGATAAATAAAATTGATAGTCCATTAGTGTGAGTAACCAAGGAAAGAAGAGAGAAGGACCAAATGAGCTCATTTAGAAAGGAAATAAGGGATATTACTACTGATAACACAGAAATACAAAAGATTATTCAAGGCTACTATGAGTGCCTTTATGGGAATAAACTAGAAAACCTAGAGGAGATGGATAAATTCCTGGAAACATACAACCCTCCTAGATTAAACCAGGAAGATGTAGAATCTCTGAACAGACCAATAACAAGCAGCAATATTGAAATGGTGATTGAAAAGCTGCCAACAAAAGAAGTCCAGGACCAGATGGATTCACAGTTAAATTCTATCAGACATTCAAAGAAGAATTAGTACCAATATTCCACAGGATAGAGAAACCCAGGGAAGGACATAAAAATAAAAGAAAACTACAGACAAATATCTCTGAAGAACATACATGCAAAAATCTTCAACAAAATACTAGCTAACTGAATCCAATAGAATATCAAAAAGGGCTATCCACCACGATCAAATGGATTTCATACCAGGGATGCAGGGATGGTTTAACATTTGCAAGTCAATAAATATGATATACCATATAAACAGAATTAAAAACAAAAATCACATGATTATCTCAATAATGCAAAAAAAAAAAAAAAAGAAAAAAAAGAATCTGACAAAATCCAGCATCCCATTATAATTAAAACCTTCAGCAAAATCAGATAGAAGGAGCATACCTTAAGGTAATAAAAGACATCTATGACAAACCCACAGCCAACATTATACTGAACAGAAAAAAGTTGAAAGCATTCCACCTGAAACCTGGAATAAGACAAAGATGCTCACTTTCACCATTCTATTCAACATACTACTGGAAATCTTAGCCAGAGCAATCAGACAAGAGAATAAAATAAAGGGCATCCAAATCAGTAAAGAAAAAGTCAAATTGTCACTGTTTTGCTAATGATATGATTGTATACTTAGAAAATCCTAAAGACTCATCCACAAAGCTTCTAGAACTGGTAAATGAATTCAGCAAAGTTTCAGGATACAAGATTAATATACATAAATCAGTAGCTCTGCTATACCTCAGTTATAACCAACCTGAGAATCAAATCAAGAACTCAACTCTTTTTACAACAGCTGCAAACATATATATACATATACATGTATATATATATATACATATATATACATGTATATGTACATATACAGCTGCAAACATATATATATATATATGTATATGTATATATGTTAGGAATATACCTAACCAAGGAGGTGAAACATTCCTCTAGAAGGAATGTTACAAAACACTGCTGAAAGTAATCATAGACAACACAAACAAATGGAAACACATCCCATGCTCACGGATGGATAGAATCAATACTGTGAAAAGGACCAAACTGCCAAAAGCAATCTACAAATTCAATGCAATTCCCATCACAATACCACATCATTCTTCACAGCACTAGAAAAAAAAATCCTATTATTTATATGGAACCAAAAAGGATCCTGCATAGTCAAAGCAAGGCTAAACAAAAAGAACAAAATCTGGAGATATCACATTACTAGACTCCAAACTATACTTTAAGGCCATAGTCACCAAAACAGCATGATACTGGTATAGAAATAGGCGCATAGACCAAAGGAACAGAATAGAGAACCCAGAAATAAAGCCAAACACTTACAGCCAACTGATCTTTGACAAAGCAAATAAAAACATAAAGTAGGGGAAGGACACTGTATTCAACAAATGGTACTCAGATAACTGGTAAGCAACATGTAGACGAATAAAACTCACCTTATACTATAATCAACGTAAGCTATCAAAGACTTAAATCTAAGACCTGAAACCATAAAAATTCTGGAAGATAACATCAGAAAAACCCTTCTAGACACTGGCTTAGGTAAAGACTTCACGACCAAGAACACAAAAGCAAATGCAACAACAACAAAGATAAATAGATGGGACTTAATTGAACTAAAAAGCTTCTGCACAGCAAAAACATCAACAGAGTTAACAGACAACCAAAAGAGTGGGAGAAAATCTTCACAAACTATACACTCAACAAAGGACTAATTTCCAGAATTTACAAGGAACTCAAATAAATTAGCAAGAAAAAAATCCTATGAAAAAGTAGACTAAGGCTATAAATAGACAATTCTCAAAAGAAGATATGCAAATGTTCAAGGAGTATATGGAAAAATACTCAACATCATTAATTAAAAGGGAAATGCAAACCAAAATTATAATGCAACACCATTTCACTCCTGCAAGAATGGCCATAATTTAAAAATAAAAAAAATAATAGATATTAGTATGGATGTTGTGAAAAGGAAACACTTTTACACTGTTGGTGGCAAAGTAAACTAGTATAACCACTATGAAAACCAGTGTGGATATTCCTTAAAGAACTAAAAGTAGATCTATCATTTGATCCAGCAACCTTACTACTAGGTATCTACCCAGAGGAAAAGAAGTCATTATATGAAAAAGATATTTGCACATGCATGTTTATAACAGCACAATTTGCAACTGCAAAAATATGGAACCAGCCATAAGGCCCATTAATCAAAGTGTGGATGAAGAAAATGTGGTATATATGTGTAATATGCACGCGTGCGCGCACACACACACACATACACACAAACAAAACCATGAGATACTACTCAGCTATAAAAAGGAACAAAATAATGGCATTCACAGCAACATGGATGGAATTAGAGACTATTATTTTAAGTGAAATAACTCAGGAGTGGAGTTATGTGTCAAATATTATATGTTATATGTCAGATATTGTATGTTCTCACTCATAATTGGGAGCTGAGCTATGAGGAGGCAAAGACATAAGAATGACACGATGGACTTTGGGGACTTCAGGAAAAGGGTGGGTGGAGAGTAAGGGATAAAAGACTACATACTAGGTACAATATACACCGTGTAGGTGATGGGTGCACCAAAATTTCAGAAATCACCTCTAAATAACTTGTTCATGCAACCAAACATCATCTGTTCCCCCAAAACTATTGAAATAAAAAATAAATTTAAAAAACCTTCTAGACCTACAAAAAGACTTAGATAGCCACACAATAATAGCAGGAGACTTCAACACCCTGCTGACAGTATTAGACAGATTATTGAGCCAAAAAGCTATCAAAGAAATTCTAGACTTAAATTTGACACTTGGCCAGCTGAACATAATCGACACCTACAGAATACTCCACCCATCAAACACAGAATGTATATTTCTCTCATCTGCACACAGAACACACTGCAAGGTTGACCACATGCTTGGACATAAAGCAGTCTCAATAAATCAAAAAATAAAAAATAAAAATAAAAAGCACACCAACTCTACTCTTGGACCACAGTGGAATAAAAATAGAAACCAATACCAAGAACATCTTTCAAAACTATACAATTATCTGGAAATTAAATAACTTGCTCCTGAATGACTTTTGAGTAAACAATGAAATTAAGACAGAAATTAAAAAAAATATTTGAAATAAATAAAAACAGAGATACAACATATCAAAATCTCTGGAATGCAGTAAAAGCAGTTGAGAGGAAAGTTTATAGCACTAAATGCCTACTTCAAAATGCTAGAAACATCTCAAATTAACAATCTAACATCACACCTAGAGAAACTAGAAAAACAAGAACACACTAACCTCAAAGCTAACAAAGAAAATTAATAAAACCAAAAGTTTTTTTTCTGTTGTTTGTTTGTTTTTTGTAAAGATAAACCAAACCACTAGATCAATAGTTGGATTAACAAAGAAAAAAGGAGAAAAGCTCCAAATAAGCACAACTGGAAATATAAAGGTGATATTACAATTGATCCCACAGACATACTAAAGATTCTCAGAGAATACTATGAACATCTCTAAGCACATAGAATAAAAAATCTAGAGGAAATCAATAAATTCCTGGAAACACTCATTCTCCTAATATTGAATTAGTAATAAATTAAAACATTGAACAGATTAAAATAGGAGTTCCAAAAACTGAATCAATATTAAAATACTTACCAATTAAAAGTCTTGGATCAGATGGATTCACATCCTAATTCTACCAGACATAGAAGGAAGAGCTAATACCAATTCTACTGCAACTATTCCAAAAAATAGAGGCGGAGGTACTCCACCCTAATTCTTTCTATGAAGCTAACGACACCTTATTACCAAAACCTGGAAAAGTCACAACAAAAAAGGAAAACTACAATATCTCTGATGAACATAGATGCAACTATCCTCAACAAAATACAAGCAAACTGAATTCAACTGCATACCAAGAAGTTAATTTACCATGATCAAGTAGGCTTTTCCTGGTATGCAAGTTCAGCTTAATATATGTAAATTGATAAGTGTGATTCAGTAAATAAAGAGAATTAAAACAAAAATCATATGATCATCTCAATAGACATGGAAAAAACTCTCAATAAAATCCAGCATCTTTCATGATAAAAACTCTCAAGAAATGAGGCATTGAAAGAACATACCTCACAATAATAAGAACCATCAATGACAAACCCACAGCCAACATCATACTAAATGGGCAAAAACTAGAAGCATTCCCCTTGAAAACTGGAACAAGACAAGGGTGCCCACTTTAGCACTCCTATTCAACATAGTACTGGAAGTGCTAGCCAGAGCAGTGAGGCAAAAGAAGAAATAAAAGGCATCCAAATAAGAAAAGAAGAAGTCAAACTATCTCTCCTCATAGATGATATGATCCTATACCCAGAAAATCCTAAAGATTCTGCCAAAAGCCTCCAGGAAATAATAAATGACATCAGCAAAGTTTCAGGATACAAAATCAATGTACAAAAATCATTTGCATTTCTATATGCTATAAAATTCAAGCTGAAAGCCAAATTAATAAGGCAATCTCATTTACAATAGCCACACAAAAATAAAGTACCTAGAAATGTAACAAACCAAGGAGATAAAATATCCGTAACACTACTGAAATAAGTTGTGGATGACACAAACAAATGGAAAAGCATTCCATGTTCATGAATAGGAAGAATTAGTAACATTAAAATGGGCATCCTGCCCAAAGCAATATACAGATGCAATGCGATTCCTATCAAACTACTGATGTTGTTTTTAACAGAACTAGAAAAAAACTATCCTAAAATTCATATGGAGCCAAAAAAGAGCCTGAATAGCCAAAGCAATCCTAAGCAAAAAGAACAAAGCTAGAGGCATCATGTTACTCTGCTTCAAACTTTACTGTAAGGCTACAGTAACCAAAACAGCATGGTACTGGTACAAAAACAGACCCATGGCCCGGTGAAACAGAAAAGAATAGAGAACCTGGAAATAAAGCCACATGCTTACAACAGTCTGTTGTTGACAAAAATAAACAGTAAGAAAAGGATTCTCTATTCAATAAATGGTGTTGGGATAGCTGACTTGGCATATATAGAAGAATGAAACTGGACCCTTACTTTCCAACATCTAGAAAAATCAACACATGATGGAATAAAGATTTAAGTGTAAGACCTCAAACTACGAGAATCCTAGAAGAAAACCTAGGAAACACCATTCTGGACGTTGGTCTTGGGAAATAGTTTATGAATAAGTCCTCAAAAGTGATTTCAAACTAAAACAAAAATTGATAAGTGGTACCCAATTAAACAAAAGAACTTTTGAACAGCAAGAGAAACTATTAACAGAATAAACAGACAACCTAAAGAAAGAGAGAAAATACTTGCAAACTATGCATCTGACAAAGGTCTAACATCCTCAATCTATAAGAAACTTAATTCAACAAGCAAAAAAAAAAATCATTGAAAAATGGGCAAATGACATGAACAGACACTTCTCAAAAGAAGACATACAAGTGGCTAACAAACATATTTAAAAAATGCTCTACATCACTAATCATCAGAGGGATGCAAATCGAAATCACAATGAAATATTATTTCATACCAATCAGAATGGCTATTATTGAAAAATCAAGGCCAGATGCATTGGCTCATGCCTGTAAGCCCAGCACTTTGGGAGGAAGAATCAGGAAGGTCACTTGAGCTCAGAAGTTCAAGACCAGCCTGGGCAATGTGATGAGACTCTATCTTTAAAAAAAAAAATGGATAAAAATTGACCAAAAAAAAAAAAAAAATAGCCAAGTGTGGTGGCACATACCCACAGTCCAAGCTACATAGGAGGCTGAGACAGGAAAGTTACTTGAGGCCAGGAGGTCAAGGTTACAGTGAGCCATGTTCATGCCACTGCACTCAGCCTGGGTGATAGAGGAAGATCTATCTTAAAAAATCTACCACAATAGATTATGGTAAGGCTGTGGAGAAAAGAGAATGCTTATACATTGTTGGTGGGAATGTAAATTAGTTCAGCCATGGTGCAAAGCAGTTTGGAGATTTCTCAAGGAACTTAAAACAGAACTACCATTTGACCCAGCAATCCCATTACTGAGTATACATCCAAAAGAAAACAATTATTTATACCAAAAAGACACATGCACTTATATGTTCATTATCCCACTATTCACAATAGCAAAGTCATAAAATCAATCTAGGTGTCAATCGATGATGTATTGGATAAAGAAAGTGTGGTGCATACATACCATGGAATGCTATGCAGCCATAAAAAATGAAATCATGTCCTTTGCAGCAACATGTATGCAGCTGGAGGCTATTATCCTAAGTGAATTAATGCAGGAACAGAAAACCAAATACACATTTTCTCCCTTAGGAGGAGCTAAACATTGGGTACTCATGGATATAAATATGACAACAACAGAAACTGGGGACTATGAGAAGGGGGAGGGCAAGATGGGCAAAAAGTTGAAAAACTAAGTAGTATGCACAGTACATGGGTAATAGAATCATTTTTACCCCAAACCTCTGCATCACTCAATATGTCCAGGTAACAAACCTGTACATGTACCCACTGAATCTAAAATGAAAGTTGAAAAAACAAGAAGATGATTAGGGTCAGGAAAGGAATAGATAAAACAAGAGCAGAGGGATATAACCTTGTTTCCAGCTGGAGATCAGGGATGACTCCCAGGAGGAGAAGGAATTTGAGCAAAGGATTTGCACCTGTGGAAATGGACACAGCTTTCCAGGTTGAGTAAACCCAAGGGACAATGGTACATAACTGGAAACGCTGACGCCGGGCGTGGTGGCACGTGCCTGTAGTCCCAGCTACTCCGGAGGCTGAGGTGGGAGGGTCGCTTGAGCCCAGGAGTTCTGGGCTGTAGTGCGCTATGCTGATGGGGTGTCCGCACTAAGTTCGGCATCAATATGGTGACCTCCGGGGAACGGGGGACCACCAGGTTGCCTAAGGAGGTATGAACTGGCCCAGGTTGGAAACGGAGCAGGTCAAAACTCCCCTGCTGATCAGTAGTTGGATCACGCCTGTGAATAGCCACTGTACTCCAGCCTGGGCAACATAGTGAGACCCCATCTCTATAAAAATAAATAAATAAATAAATAAAATAAAAAAAAGAAATGCTGATATACAATGAATGACAAGCAATTCAATCTGGCCAAAACACCTGGCCTGGGTGAAGGGAGGGTAAGAGGTGTAATCTGTCTATGTAGATTGTGGGGAACTCTGAGTGCAAATTAAGGAAGCTTAAATTTTGGACCTGGTGAATCAGGAGACAGGAAGTTTTTGAGATAGATGAGTAAGATAAAGTAGAGCTTTCAGAAGATCACTTTGATAGGGATCTATAAAACAAATTAGAGATGTAGAAGGGTAGAGGCATCGAAAGTGGTTGAGGCTATTACAGTAATCTGGATGATGAATAATGAGTGTGTGAGTTAGGGTGGTGGCAGAGATAGGTAAAGGAAATATAAATGACCCAACATTGACGAAGCTTAAAAAAGGGAAAGATGATGTTGAAGGGTTGGGACTTGAGATGATGGAGATGTCATAACACACATAAGGAACACAGCCTGGAAACCTGATTTCTTTTTTGATTGGTCTAAAGGATGAAAGGTGAATTTAGTCTGGCATGCATTGAGTTTAAAGTACTGGTGGGAGCATGTAGTTGGAAAATTTCAGCAAATAATTGAACATTCAGAAGTGGCACTTGGGACTGATTTCAGAGCTGAAGTTGATAATCATATTTATAGAGGGGCTAATGGAAGCCTTATAAGTGAATGTCTAGTTGTGGGGAAAGATACAGAGGAAGGATTAAAGGGCAAAAGACTGATGGAGTTAAATATCTATATTCAGGAGAAGGGAAAAGAGAGAGGAGAACAAGGAAGTAGAAACACATCTGTGTATTGTCTCTAGCCTGAGCATGTACACACACACACACACACACACACACACGCACACACACACAGACATTTAGACTAAAATGCACACATATTAAGATTACTGGTATATTCAATTACACCTAGTTGGAAGAAGACCGAAGAGAGATAGTGTCTCAGTAACCAAGGTAGGGTGAGGGGAGGATAATTGATGGTGTCAAACACAGGTAGAAGAGCAATACATGAAGAGAAACAGCTGGTTTTGTGCATGAAGGTATGTTTACACGGGTACAAGCATGTGCATGACTGTAGGTGTATATCTGAGTGTTTTGAGGGGGAAGGTATTATGTAAGTAGGGACTAGAAAAGAAATGGGATGAAGTTGTTAATCAGGTGACAGCAATAAGCAGAATCATCGTATATCAGAACAAATGGATAGCCAACAAAATGTTTTCTTGATTGTTATTTTGATTCCTTAAACCCTGAACTTGGATTCTGAGCCTTGATTTGATTCTGTGTGGTGTATTCAGCTAATCTTGCTTCATTTTAGGCCTCTAGACTTTCAATAGGTGTGGAATTAGCAGGTGACTTGCTTTGCCCCAGTTCTTTCTCATGTCAGTGAGGGCCTTTTAGTAATTAGCCTCTTGATTATGAAACACATTTTGAGCAAAAGGCTGGTCAGAGTAGTTAGCTTGTTCCAGCATACACTATGCCGAATGGTGGGGATGGTGCTTTATTATCCATTTGAATTATTCTTTTTAAATAAGATGGACTGGGTTCTGCTTATTTTTCTGGGTTAGGAATCTCCTTACCTAAATATAGTCAAATACACAACTCATATTGAATGTGGAGAGGATTTAATTTGGGACAAGAAACCAAGGCAAAGAATCCTCATTAGCAACAAATAGGAGAATGAACTTAATTCTCAATAGTGTCTCATCATTTTTCTCCATTATATTCCATTTCTCTTTCAGGATTTCATTTCCTTAAAGTTTAGTTAACATTATACCCTCAGAACCAAATCCCAGTGATGAATGGCTCAGGGGATGTAACTCCAGTCAATACTTAAATGCCACTCCTCTGAAGACGATGAGACCGGCAAAGAGGAGATGATTTGGACTACATGCTGGTCATGCGCACTTTATTCCCATAATTATTATTTTTCATTTAATAGTTACTGATTGAAGCACACTCCTCTGTGTCTGCAAGAGTCCTCCCTTCATCCCATTTTTCCTCCTTCCCCTTCCCTTCCCCCGCTCCCCTTACCTTGCCTGCTTTCCTGACTTCCTTCTTTAATTATAAAACAACATGTTAAAGACTCTGGTCCTGAAATCTCATTCCAGTTCATAAAAAAATGAAACTCAAAGAATCTTGATTTTTTTCCCCTCTTCAGGGACTTTGTCATGAATTCTTAGCTGATTTCCCTTGTGGCATATCCTGGTCACATGACTGTGGTGTGTGTGTGTGTGTGTATGTGTGTGTGTGTGTGTGTGTGTGTGTGTGTAAGGGATGAAAACAGACCTGTCTTTATGGAACAAGTACAGTATTTCACAGCTGCTGGCTAGTAATGGAATTCTTCTATCAAAAGCTAATTTTCTGGATCCTGAACTGATTAGCAGATGCACATTCTACACTGAATGCTGATAAGACCAAACCACACACATTTGTGTATCTGTAGATGGTGCGCACATTCACATACACTCACAAGTTTTTATTAAAATGCACACATCTGTATTACTGCTATATTCACCTCTATATAGTTGAAAATCCTTCCTTTTGAAGCTTCAAAAGATAGCCAGGCAGGAGTTATTTTATAGAATAGAAGTAATTTCTAAGGTGCCAAACAGTAGTAAGGAACTTAGAAGTCAAGGACTATCTTCCAAATGGGGAAGAAGCTCCATCAACCATGGAAGGAAATTATGGTCTCGCTTGCCATCCTGCTGCTTCGGGTATACAGGCATCCTCTATCAAGAGCACGTGTTTCCCTAGGCCTAGAATGGGACTTTCTTCCAACACTGTGGCCCATTCCATTCTCCAACATAACTCTTTAGCAGCTTAAACTTAAATTATGACTGTAATAATTTGGTTGTGTGGCTATTTCCACCACCTCCTGCCCACCTTGGAAAGGTGTATTTTCAGAAGTTAGGTCCTGGCAGCAGCTTCCTTGGACCCTTGGTGCTCAGAGGTAAGGGCTAATTTAGCACTTTCCTGGCTGGACAGTTCCTGGCTCAAGCCTCTGACTTCGCCTTCCCTGCCCTTCCACTCCCTTCCTCTGGTAGGCTCCAGCCTCAGATGCAAGGACCCCAGTGGCTACAGAGGCCAGTGAATGAGCAATGAGCCTGCTGCAGAGCCTTAACTTCTCATTGTCTCTTCGTCCAGACCAATTAGCCCTTCCACTGCCCCACAGTGAAAAAAAAAATGGTGCAACTGACCTTGGCATTATGGGAAAGCCCCTGAGGTGTAGGTATTAAGTATATATGAAATTTCTTCTTTTAGCATTGTCGTGTACTTTTCACAGACATTCATCTTGGGACTTCCCAGAAGACAGACCCACCCCCAATTTTCCTGTCTCTTCTTGTTTCAGTCACTGCTCTCTTACCTTGTCTTCCTTCTCTTCCCAAAATGAAGGGGAGGATTGGGATCTCGAACAATGAAAGGACAACATTACTGCCAAAAGAATCCATCTCGTGACTATAGGCATATTTTCTTCCATCCTTATCCTGCAGGCTTCCTGTCTTGTTGTTGGCCCCTGACCAATTTTGCTCCTGGGAAGTCTGAGATGAAACATGATTTATATAAAACGATGCTCAGCCTCACTTATCATCAGGGAAATGTGAGTCAAAACCACAATAAAATATCACCTCATGCTTGTTAGGATGGCTGTTATCAAGTAAACAAGAAAGAAGTGCTGGTGAGTGTGAAAAGAAAAGAACATATTTGCACACTGTTGTTGGGAATGTAAGTTGGTAAAGCCAGTATAAAAAGAAACATGAAGGATTCTCAAAAAAAATAAAACTGTCAAATGATCCATCAATCCCTATTTTGGACACATATTCAAAGGAAATAAAATCAGTATTTCAAAGAGATACCTGCACTTCATATTCATTGCATCATTATTTATAATAGCCAAGATATGGGAGCAATTGAAGTGTCCATCAACAAATGAATGGTTAAAGAAATCATGGTACATATATACCGTAGAATATTATTCAGACATAAAAAAGAAAGAATTCTTGTCATTTTTGAAGACATTAATGAACCCAGAGGACATCGTACTAAGTGAAATAAACCAGACACAGAAAGACAAAAACCGCAAGATCCCACTTACATGTGGAATCTAAAGAAGTCAAATTCACAGAAGCAGAGAGTAGAATAGTGGTTGTCAAGGGCTTGGGAGAATTGGGGAGATGTTGGTCAAAGGATGCAAACTTTAAGTTATAAGATGAACAAGTCCTGGGTCTCTACTGTACAGTATGGGTGATGATGGATGTGTTAATTAATTTGACTGTGGCATTCATTACACAATGTATATGTATATCAAATCATCACATTGTACACCTTGGATACATTCAATCTTTATTTATCAATTAGGTATTCCAAATTGTTTTTTTTAAAAGGCAGGCAAAATGGGCCAAAAGGAGAAACTCCTCTGTGTAGAGCTGATGTCCAGGGTGGAATTTCCAAATTTTTTCTGTAACCTAGAGTCTCTTTTATACTTTTGACTTGCCCATTATTCATAACAGATCTCAGGAATGCTTATCACACTGCCTATTGCTAAAAACTCAAATGAGTTATTGTTATATGAACAACCCAAGTTAATGCAGACATTAATGAAAGAACAGAGTCGTCATTAAAGGAGGTCATTTCTATTTTTCCTTGTAACAGATCATAGCCAGTAACATCTTTTAGGGAGGATGAAAATAGACTGGCGTTCCTTCAGCAAACAAGATGCTGTAGAATAAAATATTCTACATGAAGATAGTTGAACAAATTAGAGTGTCTGGTGCCACCATGTTAATTATGAAGTGTTGAACAGGCTGGTCTTTGGATTAGAGATTGGACTCTCTGTGGCCCTATGGGTAGAGCAGTTCGGGGTGGGCGGGGAGGAAGAGCATCTTAAAGTGACAGATTTAGGCTCAGTGTGAGGAAGGGTTTCTAAGACTTGGAGCTGCTCAGAGGTGAAATATCAGAAGCGTGCCCTTCAGGAGCAGTGTCTGAAGCCACGCCACATGGCCAATAGGGAGAGATAAGTGTGCTGGGTGGCCCCCAGTGATTTGCGTCCAGTCCTGGGAGTCTTAGTGAAATAGCTAATGACCACTCAACCCAAAGAACAGACACATGGTTGCCATGTCTTTCTGGGCTCATCCTGCTTATCACAAGTGAGGGCCGAAGCTCGGACTGATATTCCCTGATGTTTCAGGCCCACAGGCAACTAATTCCCAAATCTTTTCTGAGAAAAACACAGAGGGACTGTTTGCCAGACAGCTGGACCAGAATGAAGAAAAAGAAGATAAGGCCCAATGGAGAAGTCAGAAAAGCTTCACTTTTCATTAGCTCCACATTCCAAAGTGAGAAATCAATGTGCCTAGCTGCAATTCAAAGCAATTAGTCTTTGTTCTCACACATTCTCAAAGAATGACTTAAAGAAGCCCAAATAAATATTTTCAGAAAAGAGAGTAAATTTGTATTACTTAACCCAAGGAATGCAAACAAGTGTAATTAAAGTGAATACCCATAAATAAAGTAAATACATTACTTAGGAAATGAATTAATTAGTGTTTAATTACTATCAATTACTAAAATCACTACAGAATTACTTGTAGAATGGATTGAATCTCTGGTTCCTATTAATAATTTCCATTGCTAATTGTAGGCACTTGCATTTTCTTTTCTTTGGGTGCATCTTAGCAGAGCTAATAGGAGGAAGCAACAGCACAGTGAACAATGACAGGGACACTTTTTTTTTCTTTGTTCAGTAAAAAACCAACAATCGGCCTGGTTGTCAAAAGCCAATGCGGGTGAGGAAGGGACGCAGGAAGGAAGGTTGTCCTCATGACACAGGGTGACCCTAGTCATTCCCTGGTGAGGAGAAGCAGCTGATGTTTGTGGCAGAGCCCTAAGGTGAGGGGTGTGTGTGTGTGTGTGTGTGTGTGTGTGTGTGTGTGTGTGTGTGTGTGTGTGTGTGTAGGGAGGATAAAGGTGGGGACCAGAAGGCTCAATGCCTGAGCTCACTTCCAGCATGTTCTGCAGATCGCATATGTAGACTGGCAGCCGGGCATCTCTACCCACTGTCCTTGCCAGGTGAGAGAACAGGTTCGACATTTACCTGGAGGACAGAGTATGTCATTTGCTGCCTTACAGGTGGAGGGAACACATCTGACATCACACTCCCTAACAGGCAATACACCAGCTAGTGCGAGAAACAGATCCATGCAAATGACAGGCTGAGGGTGAAGAGTGCCTTTCCTGGGACCCACTCTGCCTGCTCACCAGCATTCTTATTTTCCTGTTTATGCACCATCTCCTTTCCCCTTCCCTGCCCTCTCCTCCTCTCCCTCATGGACGCAGACTCTCAAGCCAGACTTCCTAGGTTTGATTCCAAGCTTCCTCACCTGTAAGACCTTAGGCAAATTACTTCTCCTCTGTGAGTCTCAATTTTCTCACTTGTGAAATGGGGAGAATGACAGTACCTACCTCTCGTGGTTCTGCGGAGAGCTCAGATCAGTGGGTGACACATAGCAATCTCTGCTTTATTCATTTTCTTGGTATTATCACCACATATTTCTCTGAGGTGTAGTTGAGGGGATACATATGATGTGGAGATGAACTAGCTGGGAGGCTGGATGGAGTGATTTGTGAGGGAAATGAAGTTGAAGAGGAGGAATTGGTCCTTTAGCGGTTGTTCCATTTAAAAGTTAGGATTTTCCAGAGAAATGGCACCCATAGGAGGTTTATTATGAGGGGTTGGCTGACATGATTATGGAGACTGAGAAGTCCCACGATCTGCTATCTGCAAACTGAGGCCCATGAAATCCAGTGGTGTAGTTCAGTTGAAGCCTGCAGGCCAGAGAACCAGGAGTGACACTGTCAGAGGCCAGGATAAGACGGTCACCCCAGCTGAAGGAGAGAGAGAGCAAACTGAGCTTCCTTTTGCTTTTCTGTCCTACTCAAGCCCTTTAAGGCATGGATAATGCCCACCCACATTAGTAGGGGCAGACCTTCTTTGCTCAGTTTACTTACTTAAATGCTAATCTCTTCTGGAAACACTGTCACAGATATACCTAATCTTTTTCCACTTATCTTGGCACTCCTTAGCCTAGTCAACACATAAGGAACATTAAAAAAAAAAAATAAAACCCATAAAAGGAGAGTAAATGGTGGTTGCTAGGACTTAGGGCTTGAGGAAAATGGAGAGAAGTCTCTTCAGCTATAAGATGAGTAAATTCTGAGGATCTAATGTATAGCACAGTGACTATAGTTAATAATACAATACTATTTATTTGAAATTCGTTAAGCAAGTAGCTCCTAAGTGTCCTACATGTGTGCACATACACACACACACACACACGGGTAACTGTGTGGTGATGGATGTACTGATTAATTTGATTGTGGTAATAATTACACAACTCATATGTGTATCAACTCATGCTGTACACTTTGAATATATACAAATTTTACGTGCCATATATACCTCAGTAAAGCTGGACATTTTAAAAAAAAAGAAAGCTAACAGAGAGACCAGGAGGAGTGAAAAGAGGTCTGCCATTGCTTGACACTGGTCCTCAATTCATCTTATCATCCCGATGCATCCACTCCTGACTTTCTGGGTAACCATCAGTCTGTTAATTATCCTAGCTTAATCCCAGGATTTTCATTGTAAAAAGAACAATATAAATGTTTGCTTCTTGGCATTGCTGCAGGGCCTATGACTGGATGTTTTTGAGCCACCCACCGTAGTCAGAGGTGCAAAGGTAAGGCTGAATAAATAATAACTGGTATAATTGGCAATGAAATTAAAAAGCTGACACATAACATTAACCACTGCACTCTGTCGGTGTGAAGATAACATGGACTCTTGCGTAACGGCAGAGGTAACAGAGCATGTCTCTGTCCCGGCCCTCCGTCCTTACTCACCTTCTCCATGACTTCCTGGGATGCTATTTTTAGGCTCTTCCTTTTCAGAAAGTGTCAGGGCCTAAGGCTGACGGCTCCATGGATCAGATTCTTCCCACAAACTCACCTGCTCTTGACCATCTGGCTGGGCTGTAGTTATTGTCACAGCTGAGCTGTGGTCACTCACCTCTGCTGCCATGGCTTTAGCACTGGTTCAGAATGAAGTTAGCATCCAGGTGAGCACGTACAATGACTAAGGAGGAATGCCACCTCTTCAGGTCAACTTAACCTTCACTCATGACTGGCAAATGCAAGGCTGAAGAAGATGTTGGCTGCCTTTGAGAGACTCAGCATTTTGAGCACCCCATCATCATTGGACAATTCTGCCCTAGACCAAAAACCATAGCCACCAACACTGGGAAATATATCTTAAAAGTCTCTGTCCCATATGGCTGTTATGTCACCTTCTGGAGGCACTCAACAGTGATTCCACTGAGGCTGACCTCTTGCCAAGGGAGCGAATGACGCTCATCTTTTGAATGTCTTCTGTGTTCCATGTTGTTTTAGTCCTCATTGTAAGCTCATTCATTTTTTCATTCATTCATTCATTCATTTAATGTTCATGAGGTCCAGCATGCCTAACAGTAGAGAAGACTCATTCTCTGCCTCTAAAGGTACAATTGAGTAGGTACTAAAATACAGTATGATATATACCATGAGCTTTTTAGAAGAGAGTAAAAAAACGTGAAAGCTCAGGGTGGCTTCTAGGAGAAAGCCACCCTTACACAGAGGTTTATGTGTCAATTATAACTCAATAAAGTTGAACCAAAAAGAAAAAAAGAAAGAAAGCTAAGGGAGAGACCAGGAAGAGTGGATTGAGGTCTGCCATTGTTTGGCACTGACACTGAATTCATTTTATCATTATGATAAATCTATTCCTCACTTTCTGGGTAACCATCAGCCTGTTAATTATCCTAGCTTAACCTCAGGATTCTTGTTAAAAAAAATAAGAATAATACAATACTTGCTTCAGAGCATTGACATGGGGGCTGCAGCAGGAATGTTTTTTAGCTGCCCACTGTAGTGCTAAGGGAAAGGGGGACCATGATAAGGAAAGTGACAATTAGAGACAAGTGAATTACAGCCTAAGCTCCCACAGTGCAGGAGCGACTTTTTCCAATTGAGATTTGAACAAGGGACTGTGTGAATCTAAGGACATTAATTGTTTGACCACATCAAGCTCTCTTTTCTTCCTTCCCATCTCTCCTTGAAGTAAAATCTCCCATCACCTTCTGCTTCTTTCTCCTAATTTTTGTGGCAACCCTAAGCACCTGTGGCAAAGGATGAGGGGGTCCGGCTGCCTGGGTTGGACTCCTGACTCTGCATTTATTTGGTGTGTAACTCTGGATGCATTGCTAAACCTTCCTGAATGTAAAATGGAATACCTGCCTCAGAGCTGTGTGAGGATTAAAAGGAAAGAAAAAAAGGAAAGAAAGATATTGTTTGTAGAGAGCTTAGCATAGCACCTAGTACATAGTAATTATTCAATAGATGATAGATAATATCATTATTGTGGATGCTAAGCTTCATTTTTTTGTCTCAGTTGATTGTTATTAAGCCAGGCTAATGTGTTGCCTGATGAGGCATTGGCCTAAGTTGTATTTGCATTTCAGATGGAGATACCTGAGTACCAAAATTTATACCGCCCCTAAGAGAGCAGCCATCTTTCTTCCTGTCCTGAGCAGAAACAAAGACTGAACAAACTCTTGCAGCAGGTGGGTGGCAGGGGATATTTCCCAGCTTTACAGAAAGAAAACGGTGATGCCTATGTACACGTAAGTGATTTGCCACCTGTGCAAAAGTCTGCAAGATAGCCCTAGGGGAAGAGTTCCTGAGAAACCTGAGCTCAAGTCTGCACCCCTCATCTCCCTTCTGTGCTGACTCTGGAAGAAAGTAAGCCCCAGCAGGAAACTCTCCCTTTGAAATGTCAGAGTGCACAAGGTAAGGGCAAGGTACCCTAAAGCATCCAAATGGCATCACCTGCCTCAAGAACTTATCTAAGTCCTCATCCTGACACTGGGGTGGCTGAGTTACCTCTGCAGGTGCCCCCGGCAAATGGGAGACAAGCAGCAGTCATTAGTTTTCATTTGCTGAAATCAGCAACTTAATCCTAACTTAACTAGAGCCTGAATCTCTTTCCCAGGCAAAGGCCTTCCCTGGGAATGATTGAATTTCACAGGGTGCAATAAAACAAAGGGCTTCTGCTGAATCAGGTGCCAGACTCATAGTCCTGTAAATCTCCCCCTTGCTCTTCAGGTCGGGGATATTATCTCCACCCCAGCCATCCCTGTAATGGTGCCTGCTGTTTCCACAACCTCTCCTGCTAAGGAGATGACCCTAGGTAACACATTCTCTCCAAGTCGAAACTAGCATGACCTTGAGTCTTCATGCAGGAAACTGGTGGGAGTGAGGAGTTCATGTCATAGGCACGCTCTCCAGATTGCCAGATCTGGGTAGTTTCAAAATATGCCCAGGTGCTCCGTTGCTACGTGTTCATTCATGGGGCTGAGAAGAGAGAAAGTAGAAACCGGACCATCTCGGGGAATTCCAGTCCAGGTGTTCACAGAGACCCAGGCCGTGAATAGGAGAGCAAGGATTGTACAATCAATTCTCCAGAGACCTTTAGCTTAGCAGAGTGTGTTCAATAAAGGCTGTTGGTTAGGATAAAGCAGAGAGCTAATCAGCCGAGGGAGATTTCCTTTAAGTGGGAGTTTTCGGAATCTGGTGTTCAGCAAGTGTCAGGCTTGGGAAGAGGCAAGATTGACAAGAGCTCAGACCCCGAATCACTGCTTCTTGCGCAGTTTGACTTACTAGATGGCACACACAAAAGCCAGTTGCTCCTGTCTCTTGAGATGTCCGACTTTGTATTAATAGTTCTCTGGTGAGCTCCAGTTGGGGGTTAGCTAAGGGTTGGGGCCCAGGACCCAGCGCTAGAGGTCCTGCCTTGCCTCTGACTATGGCTCATGGTGAGCTCACCTCAATCTCAGTCTCCTTTCCTGTGAACTAGGGGGTGGGGGTGAATTCCTTGACTAGGTTCTCTCTAAGGCCTCCTCCAGTTAAAATGTTTATCTCACCTCTAGGAGGCAGAGAGCTTGGGGTATTTTGGAAGCCAAGGAGTCAAAAATATGTCCTGTTCTTGAATACAGGGGCCAATCCAAATGGAACATCTTTTTTTCCCTGTCTGTAAGCTGGCCCAGGAAAGCTGCCAGGTGCTTTTGGTGGAGCAGCCAGAAACAGCTCTCCAAAGCCCTCTGACAGAGACTGTGGCAGCAGAAGTGACGAGTGACAGGTCTTTTCTCCGAATGAGCACAACCCTCTGTGGACACCTGATTCCACTCCTACCTCACTGTCTGTGTTCAGTGATGGCTAAGAGCAAGAGCTCTTTGGGCAGAGAATCAGCTTCCAACCTTAGCATTGGCAAACCATGCAACCCTGGGACACTCAGTTCCTGCACTGTGGATCTGCTCTGAGTTAGGACGTAACATCTGTGAAGCAGGAAGGTCAGTGCCCAGAACTTGCTCTATGAAGATCAGCTCCAACAGGCAGAGGACGATGTCATGGCCTCTTTTAGGTAGTAAACTTCTAAGGGGCAGGGGCTTCATTCTGTTTATCTCTGCATCACCTGCTGGACCCACATAATTGGCCTAGACTTGCTCAGTACAAACCGATGGGTGGATAAGTGAGTAAACATAGTTGGCTCATGGCCATGGGTTTCTGGTACCTGTATAAAGATAGAGATGACTTGTAGGAGAAGCACCTCTGAAAAACACCTTTCTCCAAGAAAATCTGCTCCAGAAACTCCATTATACTTCTAAAACAGGGATCCCCAAACCCCTGGGACTATGGACTGGTACTGGTTCATGGCCTGTTAGGAACCAGGCTGCACCGCAGGAGGTGACTGGCAGGTGGACAAGCAGTGAAGCTTCATCTGAATTTACAGCAGGTCCCTATCGCTTCCATTACTGCCTGAGCTCTGCCTCCTATCAGATCAATCGGGACATTAGATTCTTATAGGAGCACGAATCCAATTGTGAACCATGCAACCCAGGGATCTAGGTGGCCTGCTCCTTATAGGAATCTAATGCCCAATGATCTGTCACTGTGTTTCATCACCCCCAGCTGGGACCGTCTAGTTGCAGGAAAATAAGCTCAGGGCTCCCACTGATTCTACATTATGATGAGTTGTATAATTATCTCATTATATGTTACAATGTAACAATAATATAAATAAAGTGCACAATAAATGTAATGCACTTGAATCATCCTGAAACCACCGCCCCCGCCACCACCCACCACACCAGTCCATAGAAAAATTGTCTTCCACAAAAATGGTCCCTGGTGCTGAAAAGGTTAGGGACAGCTGCTCTAAAATGAGGCTAACTCTTCCAAAATTCTACTAATATGCCTGGCAACTCCTCAGTTCTTGCAATGCCCCACTAGACAGTCAGGGGAAAGGATAACAACTTTCTTGGGACATTCCAAGTAGACTCTTGGTGCCAATGATCTGCCATCCCCTGACAAGGAGCCTTTTGCCATGAAAGAGTCTCTAACACCTCTGGAAATTTCTAAGTCCTGTACAGCAAAGCCAAAACTCAGAATACATCTCTCCGAAGGAATGGAATAAGGTGCTTTCCTCTGGGGCCAATGAAGTGACATGAAGCCTGTGTTCCTAAGGTGTGCTGTTGTGGTGGTGAGTTTTCCAGGCTACTGAGGACGTGAGGCCCCCCTCTCCACACACACACTGTGGGCCCTGATTCATCTCTTCTGAAAGCCTAGGACGGGAGGCTCCTCAGGGTTGTTTCACAGAGACCCTCTCTGTTCAATGTGTGTCTCTCCCCATAAGTCCCCACCCACCCTCACCTTCAAGGCCTTCCTATGCATTTCCAGTGGACATTTGGAGGGTTTACAGGGTGCCCTGGCCCCCAGGCTGTGCAGGCTGTCATGTGGCAGCTCCAGAAGTAATTATGAAGGCGGAATGGACAGCAGAAGGACCATCAGTCAGCCCAGGACTGAGGCATCTGTCCTGTGACTCACCTGGGGGCCTGTCAGAAATAGAAATAATTTTAATGAAAAGTCAGAGTCCTCATTCTTTCTAATGCTGACCAAGCAAAATGGAGGGGAGATTTTCATAAGAGGATAGGACTCTGCTTTTAGCAGCAAAGCAGCCCTGAGGGGTGAGAGTGGAGGAAATTTAGGAAGAAAAAAATTCTGGTGATTGTTAACAGTTCCTTTCCCCTTCTTCCTTTCTCTCTTTCAAGTGACAGCAGGGATAAGGACAGAAGTACTTTATATTCCTGGAAGTCAAACAGGCAGCCATTTATCCAAGATGGGACTAGCTTGTGACAAAAATGGAAAAGCATAGAAATGTCATAGAGGCGTATCTTCCAACTAGGTACAGTGGCTTATGCCTTTAATCTCAGCACTTTGAGGAGGCCAAGGTGGGAGGATTCCTTGAGCCCAGAAGTTCGAGACAAGCCTGGGCAACATAGCAAGACCCCATCTCAAAAAAAAGCGTATCTTCGGTGTCCTCCTGCTTCCTTGTTTTGCTCCTTCATCCTTCCACAGAGCTCAAATTGTCTGTTTCTCCACTTGGTGCCCCTTCCCTTTCCCTGAGCATTAAAAACCAATGACTGTGAACTTCTTTAGGCCAGGAGTTTTCCTTGTTCTGGCATCCCCAGAACCAAGCACGATGCCCACCTGGCAGCTGCTGCTTTTACAATATTTGTTAAAGGAGTGAAAACCTTTTCTTAAAGCTCCCTATCATACTTCAGTGTAGAGAATTGATAACAGCTGAGAGCTTTGCCTCTTCTCCTGGGACATCAGTATTTTAAAAACAGATCAAAGCAACGTGGAAGAAGTTCAATTACATTTAATGGTAGAGTTTCAGACAGCATTTGATCCTTTCCTGTGAGCAAAGGACCTTCTCCATCCTTAAAACCAAATCACAAAGTCTGTGGCCCATCAGGGCCACTGGAAGTGGGTGAGTGCAGCCCTTTGCATTTGCAAAGGATGGCTGTCAATTTTAATGCATTCTTGGCCTTCTCCCGAAGGAGGAGGGGTGCAAAGCCTACTCTCTGTTCTGTGCTCCCTGAAATCATTCCATTTAAATGCAGATTGGGAGCCTTCTTTCCTCTAAGTGGTCACAGAGAAGACTGAGCAAAGTTGAAATGATAATTTTCCTTAAGAAGAAAGAGAACAGTTTGGTTCATTTCCCCATGACACTGACTGTCATTTCGTCATTTCTCTTTACTGTAGCACTCTTGTCTTTTTGTCTGCCTCCTCAGCCCTTAGGTGGCCTTTCTCATCCCCAGTCACCCCAGTTTTTGCATCGATAGGCTCCTTCAATTATGCAAATCTCCCAACCTGCTAGTATCTTCCTAGTTTAAATGGAAAAAATCCAGCCCCAAGTCCTGCGGTTATCTCCTTCTTCCTATTATTTCTCCACCAGATCCAGGCCCTTTTATATTGAACCTGAGGAAAGATGAAAGGCCACATTGCTGGGAAATTAACAGGAGGGGGTCTAGATCATTAAAAAGAAGACCTTTCCCAACTTTTGATTTTCAAGAGATATTTGAAAATCTCTCCACTCTGAACAGCTGACTAAGGCAAAGAAAACCTCTCCCACCACAACGCCAGAACTTGGCTCTGGTGGCCTGAGAATCTGGACCCTCAGGGGTCTATTCCTGACTCTTTCATGAGCTTGTCCTGGAGAAGGAACCGGCTGGTTTCTACTGTCTGTTCCTACAATATTTAGGGGCTAGTTGAGCAGTTTGGGCCCAAGTCTGCCAGGAAGTACTGAGGAAATGAGAATTGTGAAGTGAGCCATTGGCTTGCCTCTTATACACAAAACTCACTGAGGGTTACAATGTGAGAACTGGACAGGCATCCAAGATCAGAGTCAGATTAGAGTCCCTTTTATAACCCTGTCTGCTGCCAACTGCTACCCATGGGAGGAAGATGGTTCATTTCCTGGGAAATGCTAGCAAAGGGCCTGCCCTGAAGCCTCTCCCAAAACAAAGTCCTTCACTTTTAGATCTCTCTCCTAAGTTGTAAGGCCTCTGGCTCCCTCAGGAGGAAAGAGGTCAGGGA
The DNA here is from genome assembly GCA_963574635.1 of Cheracebus regulus. Classification (NCBI taxonomy): domain Eukaryota; kingdom Metazoa; phylum Chordata; class Mammalia; order Primates; family Pitheciidae; genus Cheracebus; species Cheracebus regulus. Next base: position 40,985 of record CAUYQU010069776.1, read on the forward strand.
TCTGAGAATGCACAAAAATAAACCCCTTCACATTCCTATCTTCCTCCATCTCAGTGGCTTCAGACTCTTGCTTGGGAGCATGACACTGAAAACAGAAATAGCTTCAAGAAGACTTCAGATAAGTTCGTGGAGAATAGAGCCAAAAATGATCACTAAAAGGGAAGTCAGAAAGATTCAGAGCTCCATCTTTAGACAGGTCAGTAGAAAAAACTCTGAAATGTGGGAGTCAGGATGCTTGGATTCTAGTTCCAGTTTACCCATTGGTTGGTTTTATGATCTTAACAAGCTACTTTGCTTCTCTGGGTCTTAGTTTCTGCATCTTTGAAATGAATGGTCTGATCTATATATATATATATTTTTAACCTGTCCAACACTGATATTCTCAGTCTCTGAAATGAGTGTGTGTGTGCAAGTGTGTATGTACACACAACAGTGAATTGTCTTCCATTCTCCCTCCCCACCCCCCTACTCAAAAAAAAAAACTAAGGCCTGAGTAACCTAGGGACTGGACAAGGGCTTGTTCTCTGCATGTCTGACCTTGCTGCAAACCTCTTCTTTCTTTTCTTCTCTCCTTAGCTGGAAACCCAACAACTGGATTTATGAAACAAAAACAGGGGAATGAAGATGCTCTGAAATGCTTATTTAGACAGCGCCAACATATCAAAAGAACAGTTGACACAAATGGGGTATCTAGTTACCATAGATCTTACGAAGCTCATTCAAAGAACGTAATGAAAAAAAATCAAATGATGAATCATTCAGGGAGATGCAAAGGATGGTTCCCATTCTTATTCTTTTGTTCTCCTTCATATTTCAGAAGAGAAAAATAGATAGGAAATTAGAGCAAGAAATTGGGGGATATTTCAGAAAGCAAAAGGGGCAAGGATGAGAAAGATGCAAAAAAGATCCAAGGTTAGGAGAAGAGGAGAAACAAAGGCTACGTGTGTCTAACAAAATAAAACATTGATGAAAATAACACGGGTGAAGAGTTTTCTGGGGCTGCACCTTTAAAACAATGATGGAAAGGAAAAAGAGAGGGTAGCGTGTTGGGTGGAAGCATGTATCAGGGTCAAGCTTTCCTGCTTCACTGTCTTGCTGAAGGCACAGTGACCTCAGTCCTGGGCTGGAGAAGCATCAGTATGATTCAACAGGGCACCCAAGTGTTCCCAGAACTCTGCCGAGCCATCCTTTCTTCTCTGTGCCACACCCTCAGCTCAGGGGCCAGTTCTGCCTGCGCAATCCTGGATCAACCTGTGCTTAATGCTTGATTCATCAAACCCCCACTACCCAGACATCCCTTTTCCAAGTGCTTTACCAGACTTCTGCAATGCCTTTCTTTTGGCTAACTCTGTTCTGGCATCAGTTTTTGTCTTCACAGCATGCTGTGGTAGAAGGGGTCTAGGGCATGGATCAGACTGATGTGCGTTTGACTCAAACCCCTGTTGGCTGTTTGATTCTAGGCAAGGTAGTTTCTTCCTTGATAAAGTAAGGCTGATAATAATATTATCTGCCCTGAAGGCTTGTTGTAAGGATTAAGTGAGATCACAAATGTGGAAGGGTTTAATACAGAGAGGTACTTAGAAAACCTGGGTGGCCTTCTCTCCCCAAGCCAGATCTAGCTACAGAGATGAGGAAGTAGCAGGAAGCACTAGGAAGATAAGAAATGGGTCTAAATATGCTGGTATCCAGAGCTCCCCATTCGAGTAACCAGCGTGCTAACGGCTTTCCGTAGGATTCAGATGTGTAATCTCTGAGTGTGTCTGATTATGCCTGTGTGATATGAGAAGATTAAAGGCAACTTCCCTAAAGTAGTGGGAGGCTTCTTGATTGAAAGTTTTAAAGCTCTGTGAGCCCTCAGGTATATTTTCTGATCTTAAAAAAGGAGTTGTTTCCCAGGAGAGCGAGAATAGCTATCCCAAAGTTGCAGTGGTCCCTAACCTCTCTGGAGCCCAGGCATCAGGGACAGACACCACGCTGACAGAATGCATAGCCCAGTCAGCACCCATCCCTCCCTTTCCAAAGGCTGTCACTACCTGTTTTCACTCCCTTCATCAGAGGTGACAGGTTGGAGCAGGAGAGAGAGAGAGGCATAGGCAGATATTATAGCATTTCTTACTTTTGCCTTTTACCCTTTTCCAGGTGGGAGTCAGTACATTGACAACTTTCAAAGCAGTCTTAGGTTAGAAAGCTGTGCCTTGCATGTATCTCCTGCAGGGATCTCCTGAGTCTGACCTGGGCTCAGAAAAAGCCAGATCAAGAAGCCAAAGAAGGGCAGAAGTCCAGCATTTGTTCTGGGTGTCTTTCCTTCCTAGGCAGAGTAGTCCTTTTCTCTAGGAGGTGGTAGGAAAGAAAAAGTTCATGTAGAACACAAAACTTAGCAGTGTATTTTATGGGATGTCTTATATTGTTTGCTTTACTTTTGTTCTCTTTTTTTAAAGCGTGGATTATTTATTGTCTTCAGATAACTTGTAAACATATCAAAACTCATGTTCTATAGTTAGCCTGATTCACCACTACTTGATGATTACTTCTCATTGTGGGAATGTGCATTTTATCTTTTCTCTCCTCCTTTCAAAATCTGCATATAGCTCATTTTCTTCCACCAGTAAAACTTCCTCAAATAATTTTGAATGGCAACTATTCCTCCATATTGTTTCATCTCCTTAGCACATCTTCTTTACATTCTTAGGCTATAATAATGAGTTCTACTAATACATATCATATATGGATGTTTTATACACACACACACACACACACACACACACACACACATATATATATATATATATATATATATATATATATATTCCTTATATGCACTGATACCTCATTGTATTGTATGTGCTTGCCTGTCCATTAAACCATACATAGAGCCATTCCTAGCAGGGTGTGAGAGGCCTGGGAAATCACCCCATGACTTTTTTATAGGTAAAATCTGATTAGACGACAGTGACTCCTTCATCAAGGGAGCCTGGAGAGCAAACAGCAGAAAAGCAGTCATCTGGCAACATCTTGGAGAAAAAAGACATTATGAAAGAATAACAAGCTTGAGGGATGCCAGAAGGGTCAGGGTTGCTGCTGCAGCTTGTGGGCTACTTGCTAATTGACCCTTCCTCTTCTCTATGGGACAGTACTGTGGGAGCCAGAAAGTGCCAAGTCCTGCCCATTGCTCACGTTGGCTTTTCTGGGATGGATTTGATAATAAGTTCTTTGTGATGAGGGATGGCAGCCACTGGGGCCTGGGAACGTAAGCACACACCAAGTGTTACCTATAGACTGTAAACAGGGAAACGCAACCACTTTTCAGCACAATTTGTAGAAATTCTTTGACCATTTCTAGATTTTTTTTTGCTTATATTTGAAAAGAGTTGTGAAAATTAATAAGTAAAGAAATAAAACCTCTGTAATTATGCTTATCTAAGGTGAATTCCAGGCCTTATTCTTTCTAACCATATGACTTCAACCTAGTTCCTTCACCTTTCTGATGCTTTGGGTAAAATGAGTTTAAACAGTGCCTATTTTGAGGGTTTGTTGAGAGAATTATGTATAACCTACAAAAGTGTATAGTACACCCTTGCTGTATAGTAAATGCTCAATGATAGCTGTTGGTATTAATATTCGCCCACTGTACCTTACCCACAGGATCCATCGATGGTATTGATGACCTACTATCGTATCACACTGACATACTAGTGACAGTTACAAATGCAAACATCACTAGTATTAAAACTGTGGCCTGCCCTGAGTCCTTGCCTTTGCCCTTGCCCTCATTGTGTTGCTTTCCCCGATTCCTCTACGAGCTTTCTCTATGCTCCTGCATCCCTCTAGCTACCTTCCATGAAGCTGAACCCGGCCTGGTCTTCAGAGCGAAGACCTGAACCCTGGAGCCACTTGAGGAGCCAGAACGAGGAATCCCCATATACTTCTTAGACCTTGTTTGTTTTATCCACGACACCTACTCATTCACATATTGTGGGATTTCCCCATTGTCTCTCTCATATTTAAAAGTCATATATAACATGAATCAAAATAAGATTACAGAGACAGTCAATAAAAAACTGTGTGGAGAACAAGGGACTGGTGAGGGCACTCTGGTTCTCCAGGCTGTCCCACTGGCCATGCTGCTTAGTTCTATCTTGTACCCACTGCAGTGAGTAAATTGGATTGCTGAGTACGAAAAAAAATGACATATTTCCCTTGTAGTGGAAGAACCTAAAAGGCTCTTTTCCGATTTTCAGATTCAGGTCACACAGTCCAAAACTCTTCTTATCTGCTTTCATTATATATATATATTTAACATCTTATGATGAGGTTTGATCTTCTTAAAGGCTGTGATTTAATAGTCTTTGCACTTCCTGGTGCATAAGTTCATCATTTTCTATCAGAAGGTGTCTTGATGCCTCACATGGACTTTAGAATGAAAATGTTATTTTCACCCTCAAGCCATAATGGGTTTTTCATCATTGACATTATTATTATTATTATTATTATTTTATATTTTGACAGAGAGACAGGGGGGAACGCCTCTCCCCGCCCAGCTGGGCCCTGTGGGCTCCCCTCCGCAACCCTAATGCGGGAGGCCGAGGGCGGCGGGGAGTCTCGCTTCACCTTCGCCCCTCGTTTCACCCACGGACTCATTAATGGAAGAATTGAGGCAAGCAAGTTCACAGGAAGAAGTGCGCCCTCCCAACTGGAGGCCATCAGCTGCCCACTCGGGAACATCTCGGGATGCCAACTGCATCTCTGCGGGGTCGCCAGCCATTTCTAGGACATATGTTTGTCCTTGTGGTATTTGGGCTGGAGGACTCCAAGAGAGATCAAGTGTGGAGAGCAGTTCCACAGTCTCAAAAAGAAAACCACGGAAGTCTTGCTCTCACAGGAGTCTTGACAGCAGTCCTTTAAAGAAGCCCATACATCCCACGTGTATTTGTGGCATTAACAAAAAAAAGACCACAACAGTCTTCTACTGAGGTGTGGCAGTGGGATTTCAGCAGCAATCTCACACGTAGAGATATGTTGCCCTATTTTCTTCTCTAGTTGCTTTACATATGTATATTGCTTTATTTCCTGTCCTAAGAGTGTTAGATTCTCAAGAAGAAAAACTGTATCTCCTATTTTCCCAGTATGTCAATTTTGCTCAGAACAATTTGATGCACACAGTTGGGATTTAATCCATATTTGTCAGTGAGATCTTAGGGAATCAAGGAAAACGATTCCTTCAGTTCTGTGACTTTCTCTGAGGTTTGTATATATACACGTCCATTGTTGAGATTCAATGCATGTGAAATAGGCATCAGAGCTTTTTACATGCCTCACCGGGGACTGGGAGGCTGCATGAGCTAATGTCTAGGAAGAACTCAGTGCAGTTCACACACACACACACGCGCGCGCAGAGTAGGAGGCTTATTCCCACCTCTCGGGCTCACTAAAATGGAAGTTTCACAAGCTCCCTGGCACTTTATTTTGGAAATAGTGTGAGAATGTGCTCCTTGCCCTTCTTTGAGCATTTAGCTTTCAATTCTATTGTCCAAGGGCAGAAAGTAGGGGTCAGAAATAATGAAGAGAAGGTTAACCAGAGTTCATTGAATCTCAGATAATTAAGGGACACAAGTACAAGGAATTATTCATCTCTCTGGTCTCCATCAAATACCAGGCTATGTGTTTTTCTCCAAGCCTTCCAGTATAATTGGCTAAGCAAGGATAGCTTTCTTCTTAACCTGCAACAACTGCCTCCAAACAGGCTGATTCAGTTGTGGTAATGGGAGAAAGCTAATGTCCAGGCAAGTCTACTCCTCTGACAGCCATGGGCTCTTTGAGCATATGTCTTGAGGCCTGAACCTTATCTCTCATCTTCAAACACAGGCTCACATTTGGGTGAGGCACCTAAACCTTGCAGCTTGATTTTCCAAACCATGAGTGTGTATGATCAATGATGGGGTCACTGGGAGACACATACCTGATTGATTGATCTGGCTACTTGTTTCTCCAGATTTTTTCTGACTTGGATTTCAGACCTGACTTGACATTTAAAGAAGGTCAAGAGCATAGGTTTGCCAACTCACATACTTGTAAGGCATATATCATTCAGCATAATGACACCCATAGTTCAATTCCACCTCCCAGTGTGTGTGTGTGCCTGCACGTGCATGTGTGTGCACACATGCCCATGTGAACATGTGATTGATTGATTACTGGTTTTGAAGCTACACAATGCTATGGCCTTTTATCCCAGCCTATGTTTCATAGCACATTCCAGCTGTTCAGAGCCACAACTTGAAAAGATTTGCTGATTGAAATGCTGACTACACTAGACATGCAGTCAGACCCATACAATAACAAAGAAAAGGGCCCCTCCCTGCTTTTTCCACTCCTCTTATTTTTCCCAAAACTGTTTCTTTCCTTCCAGAGAAAAGGGAAATGTGCAGAGAAGCAATTAATAATTATATATATGCCGGAGTATAGGAGAACTAGTCAAAAAGAATTTTCAAGTTCCAAAGTTGTCTAGTAAAAACTACCCAACAACATCATAATTTTTGGAGGAAGTTAAATTTTTATAGAGTTTGGTGATGAGAAAAATTTGCTAAAAGCAAGTGCTCTTAAATCATTACACTGTCACTTTGCAAAATAAGTGTGGAATTAGGAATAATTATACTCTAAAGAAGGAAAACGAAACAATTTGCCTTATGGTCTTTTAAAATAGAATTATGATTTGGGTTTTTCCATCAACGAAAAGAAGAAAGGTATGAAGTTGTGAGTGAGGTAATAACCTGGGGTCTTGGAAACCCAGGTTTAAAGCTTCAGGTGCCCAATGCTGGGACTCGACCTACTCAGTATTGGGTAGCTATACAGGAGATGATAGGTGGGATTTTATGTGGAGCAATGTAGAGGATGCAGGGGGCTGGGATGGGCTGCCAGGTGTTTCAGTGAGTGCTAAGGCATCCACCAAGGAGTGTGAATGTGAACAGAATAATGAATCACCGTCTAATTACTCTTCTGAACAAACTTCCGTATCTCTGCCAATTGAATCACACTATAACCAGTCCCAGGTGATTCAAGATGACAAATTTCACTTAGAACAGTGCTGGGAGTCATTCTGAGGGTCCCTGTGTATAGACATAAAACGTTTCATTTCTTCTTACACTGTGAAAATGACAGAACAAATATTATGGGGATTATGCCTGGGGGAAAAAAAATTCTATCTCTTGATATTCCTGCCACCATGGAGAGAAAATCAGCAACATTTAGAATCTTGGATCGGTTCCACTCACACCAGGATATTGTTTCTAGAAATCTCCCTAAAGTGTGGGACTGATTCTTGGTGGTAAAAGTAGAGAGGCTTAGAACTGAAATCTGTTCAATAGAAGACTGAGGGTTAAAAGTGGACGGTCAGCCCATTGAATGAAGGCCTAGCAGGAAATAGACAAAAAATATAGGCATTAAGAGAATAATAGCTGAATAGTAATAATAATACATTATGTCAACAGCGGTGACAAAGGAAACACTCAATGTATTTATAGAGCTAAATAAACGACAGATCTAGGTCCCACGTTTTGACTCTGAACAACCTTCTCGGTTGGATTTTGCTTCTGCCTAAGGATTATTTTGGAAAGAGCTATTATTATCCATGATTTATCACGCTGCACTAGGGGGAACTTGTACTTTCCACGGAGATGATTATTGAATTCTCACTGGAGGCTCTTAAAGGAGCCAGGACCTGTTCTGAGGGTTCAGGTGGGAAAGGTGTGCCAGTAGGGGGATGAAACCTGGCACCATGGGACGAGTGTGCTGTCAACCAATTCTGGGCCCAGATGTCTCAGATGCTTTCTCATTAGATGCACCTTTCAATCTTCTGGCTATTATAATAGGACTGTGGAGAGGAATTCACATTTATGGTGAGTCCATGCAAGAAGTCCCTCCAACAGGTGCCTGTCACCCCCAAGCAGTCACTGGTTACTGCCCGTTTTGAAGCGTCATTGAAATAGAAACCAAGTCAAAGCTATGGCCTAGAAAGAGTCTGGGCAGAATTCTGCAAGCACATCCTTTATTTGAGTAAGTATTCCTTCAAGAAGCTCAGTTATGCAGCTGTGTTTGGGTGGAGGTCATCAGAGGTTTTAAAAAAAGAGAGAAGTTCATGGTTAATATTAGAAAAGAGCTCTGAAAATCTGGAGGAATGAAAATACATTGCTAGTTCTAAGCAACAACTGTGAAAATAAACAATGATAAATACCATATTAAATCTAAAGAGTTACATTAATAGATAATAACAAGTAGGAGAGCTAATAGCTAGCCATTAATACAGGCCAATTTATTATTTAAAACATTTATTAAGATTTAACAATAGTCAAATAACTTTTTTGTGTAACAGTTATTAAACTGAAGCTCTGCATATATTAATCAACTGATATTTATCATTCAGAATGTATCTCATTATATTCAAAAGGGTGTGTGTACACACTTCCAAAACAAACTGGGAGATTTTAAATGAAGTGTAGTTCATTTTTGCAAAGTGTAGATGTGTAAAGATTATTATGTTTGCCAGCTGGGTAGCCAGACAGCAAAGTGGACTTGTCTAATTAGGAACAATTGCTGATAAATCAATTCTTTCCTTTTATAGGACAATTAGAATTTGTGTGTATATGTGATTGTGTTTTAAATTCTAATTTGATTTTGCACATTGTTCTGCAACCAAGTTAATTCTTTGAAGCCCTTTTAAATGGTACAAATTTTCCATAAAATATAAATAGGTTTATTGCTGTTTTATCAGTCATGCAAATAATCCAAGATCCATCCATTCACATAATTCAAGCATTAACTGTGTATAATTACTCATATGAAGCCTTCAATCTGGCTTACTATACTGAACCCCAAATATGACTTTAAATTGCTTGCCTACTATTTTCCTCTGTTATTTTTCTCCCTCTCTTTTCATCTTTGCCTATTAAAATTCTTCCTAGTCTTTAAGCACAGCTCAAAGATCACTTCTCTGATTTCGCTTATTTATATGTGATCTTTCTAACACTTGCATCTCCACTTTTATCTCTCTTGCGTCTAGCATAGTGCTTTGCACTGGGATATCAACACAATATATTTTTATTATTTTTTTGAGACAGAGTCTTGCTCTGTTGTCCAGGCTGGAGTGCAGTGACATGATCTCAGCTCACTGCAACATGTGCCTCCTGGGTTCAAGTGATTCTCCTGCCTCAGCCTCCCAAGTAGCTGGGATTACAGGTGTGCACCACCATGCCCGGATAATTTTTATATTTTTAGTGGAGACGGAGTTTCACCATGTTGGCTAGGTTAATCTCGAAATCTTAACCGCAAGTGATCCTCCTGCCTCAGTTTCCCAAAGTGCTGGGATTACAGGCATGAGCTACCACACCCAGCTATAAAATATTTTTTTGAATAAATAGGTTTCCTGAGTACAGAAGTGCCTAGTCTCTCTGTTCTGACTGACACCACAGCTGGAATAGACACATGGAAAGAAGATGGACACTGAAGGAAACTGAAATCCACGTGTGGCCAAATGAACTCAGGGAAGTGCAATTTACTCACAAGGAGAAGGAGGAGGTACTGCAGGTCCTAGAATAACATCATTTCTCTCAATATTGTTTTGTTATAATGTTGATGAGAAAAAAATCCATCCTGTGTGGAGTTGGCGCATTCTCCCCATGTCTGCAAGGGTTTTCTCTGGGTACTTTGATTTCCTCCCACATCCCAGGGATGTGCCTGATAGCCTCATTGGCATGTTTACATGGTCTCAGCATGTGTGTGTATGTGTGTGTGTCTCATGCGTGTGTATGTGTGTGTGTGTGTGTGTGTGTGTGTGTGTGTGTGTACATGCGTGTCCTGCCATTGGAGAACATTCTGTCCAAGGCTGGCCCCCACCTGGTGCCTTAGACTGGAATAGACGGATTGGGAAATGAATGAATGACTACAGTGATTATAGAATAAAAAATTATAAAGTTTATGATATTAATGCATATTCACGACAATAAAAAGATGCCGTATGAAGGTGCTGTTTCTGATTGTTTTTGAACTGCATGGTGGTAGGAGGTTCTCTGACAATTTTCACTTTGCAAACATTTATTCCTGAACTTAACTCACCACCGCTATGACTACTGACACTTGCTGATTCACCAAAAGGTGGGTAAATATGTATCTTACTTGTTTGTTTTAATCTTTCTGAAATGTGTAGGTCACATGTATTTCAATGTTTACTATTATAAGTGTTTTGGGTCTTTATTTAGAAGTTTGGTGATGTTTTAGTGACCAGAAATATGCTGTAGGAACTTTGCTCTTGTTTATATCAATTGGTCTACAGTAAAATTGGTTTTGTTAGATGGTGTTTTGACTAAAGTTGTAGTTTCCAAGAACTTATCGACAAAGTTAAGTGAGGAATTGCTGTAGTAGTCATCATCTTTCTTCCCAAAGTCTGTGATTTGATTGGCCATAATTGCCTGGGGGAAGTATTTTTACTTTTTGGTTTGCAAATCTTAATCTTCAACAATTAAGCAGGAAAACATCTGCCACCCACAGTATGGGGCAGCAAGGTTTCCATCTGGTGGATGAAGTATGGGGCCTGTCTGCTCATGCGTGTTCAGCAGAGACAGCAGTGGGTGACAACTTCTGGGCTGTGCAGTCGGGTCAGGAGACCTGAGAGAGCCTGCTGCCCCTCTGAACAATTACACTCACATACCACATGCTGTACCTTGTCCAATTAGTCTGCAAGGGAGCAGAGACCCAGGGCTTGAATTGTTCTAAGGGCCTGTTTGTGTACAGTGTGGGGAGCAGTTTTAAATATGGTTTCAGGGTTGCAGAACCTTGAATTCTAAGTGACTGGTGTTTTGGTGCTCCTCAGGTCCAAATAGCCAAAGGTGTTGAGGAAGAGAAACGCACAGTGGATTTCAGCTCTACCTCCTGGTCAGTTTTACCTATGAATCACCTTTTGGGGATCAGAGGAGTCTGTCATTGTCTGATCAGACAGTGTCACTGGCTCCTCCAGTGAAATCTTCTATTGTAAGAATTTAGATACCTATCCATGAGCAATTTCATCAGATTCCCTTAGTTTACACCACACTGGCAGAGAATAACATACATTAGGTTCAACCTCCTAAACTCAGTACATACAACTTGACAACTTACAACTATATAAAGATGTCCCCAATATAATGAAACATACAGATGATGTGAAATCACTTAGATTTTATATCTAAAATACTTCTCTTTGACATGTTTTTGCCCTGACTGCTTAGCTGTCACCTGTTTGGTTCAGGACAGATGACTTCTTGCTGAGGTTAATAAGATAATCTTTGCTTGGTTTATTCACTTCTTAACTTTCTCCACTCCAATGTAGCCTTTCCATTTTGTCAGAATTTTCTTCCTGAAGTTCTGATCAGCTCTCCCAGTTACCTCCAATGACTCTGCTGTGGTTTTCATGCTCTTACACACCATGGTTCATCCTCTCTCTCTCTGACTTTATTTCCCCTGTATCGACTGCAAACATTTTATGATCTGATCTGATGGAGCCAACCCACGGTTCCATACTTTTGGCCTTGCGCCTCTCCTGATCTGTGTTAGCCTTGCTACATGGAATTCTCATGACTGGGTTTCAATAACACAACGTACGAGCCATCCTTTAAGGCCCATCTCAAACCATGCCTCCCCTGACACCTCTCCAGAATCTTACTAACTAGGATATTTGCTGTTTCTACTCAGTTCCTGTAACATATTGAGCGTCACTCAATTCGTCCTAGAGCTGTTTGTGTATTCATTTTAGTTCTGTAGTCCAGTGTTTCCCAAAGTGTTTTCCTGGAACACTAGGCCTATGAGATACTATGCTAGTAGGGTTTAATAATTAAATAAATTTGCAAAGTGCTGCAGTAATTTTTCTTCTCTTGGAGTTTTGCAAGACATATCAGCATTGCAACGGTTCTGAGAAGCTGGATAGTGAAAAAACCTGTATAATCTGAAGCTTTTGAAATTTATTTATTCACAAAATATCTTTTAATGTAACACCCATTAACTAGTATTCCATGGAAATAACTCATTGTGGGGAATCTTTTCTGGTGTGTTATAAAGTTCTTTGAGAGTAGGGAATCTCTTTTATCTTTGACTCTCTCATAGTGTCTACCAAAGTCCTTGTATGTAATAGGTGCTCAATAAATGTAAGGTGAAATAAGTTTTATTAGCACCATGAACTATTTGGGGTCCCTAGGAACATAATTTATCATTCTGATTTTATAATTTGTTTTTTTGTGTCAACCTGAGCAAGTTATTTTTTATTTCTTTCTTTAATTCTATGGCCTATTTTTCATTTACAAGGTAGTTATGCAGTTATAATACTTATGGTGTACTGATAAAAGACATGAGAAGGGTTGGGTGCAAAGGAGTAATATAAGGTGCTAAGTGAAATGTCACATGGTATATCACATTTCTCTGAGATGATCTTATTTTTGTCTTGTCTAGTTTAGTGATAATTGCAGATGCTATTGTTTACAGAGTAACTATAATGTGCCAGATACCACACTGAGCATTTTACACATATTATCTCATTTTGTCTTTGTAAAAACCCCAATAGGTAAGCATTATCATTCTTACTTTTTTTTATTTTTTGGAAAATTGCTAGTGGTGGGTTCTCTTTTCAGAGTGAGTTACCCTGGACAATATTTAACAGTTACTGAGCTGGACTTGAGCTACTGTAAGTTCCTAAATGACAAATACAAAAATTTGGAAGAAAAACGAGGAGGAGACTACATTCTGCAATAAGAGCCACGAATGGGCTTTTTCACCCTTCCTGTGTACTCCAGAAACCTCTGTCATTGCTGTCATTCCTCTTCCTTGTGATTTTCTATCTCATGCTGGCCTCTCCCCGGACATCAAACTGTGGGCTCCTTGAGGGCAAGGCCTGGCCATTTTCCTCTGCTTTCCCAGAGCCTGGACCGACCTGGAACTAGAGTAGCTGTCCTGTAAGTGTGCAGGCAGAGCCCAGGCCTGGGGACACAGCTTGATAGGCCAGCCCCACCTCAGGTAGATGGCCCTTAAGGTCTCCTTGAGGACATGCCCCCTTCCCAATCTAGGGGCTGCAGACCAGACCCTGGGAAGGCTGGGCTATATGGAGTCACAATAGCCATTGCCCAGCTGTGCTGAAGCAAGGATGCTCCCTGGCCTAACCCTCTGGCATCAGGGCTACACCTGCTCACTCTAACAAGCTCAGGGAAAAGAGGTGGTAGGCAGACCCTCCCTGCTTCTGAGAATTTCCCCAGACCCTGCAAATGATGTTTTGATTATGAAATGGGGAGTCCTATCCTCATAAACTCGGGGTCCTCTTGCAGGTTGCCTGGTCACAGTCCAGACATTCTTATTTTTTAAATGAAGAAACTGAGACTTCAGTAACAAGGTGCAGGGTCCCAGACTTGGTAAGGAATAAGGCTGTTTCTACAGGCAGAGCCCACTTTCTTCACCGCTGTGCTAGGCTCACTCGTAAGGATGAACTCAGGGTCTGGTGGGCATCTCTTCTCTTTCCCCATTCTTCACTGTCCCTGCTCAGTTGGAACGCATTTCCCACCTGATTACTAATGGACAGTCTGTCGGTGTAGGCACCCTTCAGCCTTAAACTATTTAGGTAACTGAAGCTTCTCTTCTTATTCCATTCGTTGACTACGTGGTGAGGTTGTGGGGAAGGTGGAGGAAAACAGATCTGGAGAGGAAGGCTGTGTAATGCTCTGAATGTGTGTGTTTCCCCAGATTCATGTGCTGAGAACTAACCTTCAATTAATTGAATGGTATTAGTAAGTGAGGTCTTTGGGAGGATATGAGAGGCTCTGCACTCATGAATGAGGTTAATGCCCTGATAAAACAGGCCCAAAAACTCATTCTACATGTGAGGACACTGTGAGAAGGCACCAGCTGTGAACCAGTAAGTGAGCCCTCACTGGACACCAAATCTGCCAGTGCTTTGATCTTTGCCTTCCAGCCTCCAGACGTGTGAGAATTAACTTTCTTTTGTTTATAAGCTACCCAGTCTATGGTACTTTGTTATATCAGCCTGAATAAATGAAGGCAGCCTATATCCTGGGCTTTTGTTATTTAAACATAGTTGAAATATAAACCCTTCCCTGAAAAATAGTCTGAAATATTCAAATTTACACACCAGGTAGATCCAGTGTGTAATGGATGTGATGTCTGAAATTTATACAGTTTGGGGGAAACTGTATAAATCTTTAAAAAATGCAAAATTATAAACATAAAATCCGTTATGGAGCATAGGAATAGATTCTTGCAAGAGGCACTGAAGTTCACTGAAGTTTAAGATTTAGTAGCTTCTGATTATAGTCCCCTCTGTCTGCTCCAAATATAAAGTCCTACACTGGGGACTCTGCGAGTTTTGAAAAGTAGACGACACTTTGGTTGTCCATAATGAATTTAGTTTTCTTATGTAAACAGACTTTGGGAAGTACATTGACCATTCACAAAGTGAATTCACAAAGTGAATGGTCAATGAATGGCCATCTACTCCGTGCCCTGAAGAGATGCTGAGTGAAAATTGGGTCATTTGCCAGATTAGATCATCTCTCTGCTAAGAATAGTGTGAAGCCGCTTTAGACATGGGTGGACACTTGTCCAAGTTAGAACGTAAGGAAAAGATGCTATAACTATATTAAGAATTGATAGCCTTATGTTGGCCTATCATATTTGTAATTATGACATCTGGTATCATAATTAGAAATGCAGAGGCTTGACTTTACATTGTCCTTACAGAGCAGTTTGCTCTTTCAGGACAGAGGCAGTGGGTCTGGCTTTCCATAACCCACCTGCAGGTACACTCTTGTGGAAGATGACCTCATGCCTGTAGGAGCTCTGTGGCCTATTTGTAGAGCATTTCTGAAATATCATGCTCTGACCTCTCAGGGTTTTCTTTCTGAGCCATTTACATCGATGCTCATCCAGCAAGCAGGATACCCATTACAGGACACTCCAACTCTCATTTCGAGAATGTTCCAGTGGCAACGTCCTCCAGGGATGCCTCAAAAGCAGATTATCTGCCCATATTCGAAGTTTTGCCCAACCTCCTTCTAAATCTCCATGACCTTCAGAAAGGTCAAGGAAATGTTACAGAAGATGGATCAGGTGCAACTGGAAGGTGCAAACAACTGTTGCCACTCCAGAGGGCATCCCTGCGATTTTGCTGTACTTTGCTCATTTCACTCCCTCCACCAGAGTTTTCTTAAAGTGTGAGTCTCCGAGCCTTGGCATGTATTCTGTGGACCTTTATTCATATTTGTAGGATTGATTTAATATTAAAAGAGGGGAGATAGAAAGATTGACATCAAGATTGTAGGCTCATAAAACATTCAACAAAACCTGGCGATTGGTTCACCTTTCATTTTACTTTATTTTTAAAAATTTTATTTGATTGCTTTTATGCTAAAAAGATGTAAGTTCAATCTGGTCATATTTTGGAAAGTCAGAAAATGGAGAAAATCAAAAGAGTACCATTCATCATCCTAATGTCCTATTATAGCCAATGTTATCAATTACCATATGCATATATTACCTACTTGTAATGGTAGCAATGAGACAGCGTTGTTCACTTTTATTTTTGTTTTAAAACTTAACAAGACAGATGAGGTCACTGAGGCCCTAGATCAGACAACTGTGTAATATCCACTCAATGGATATACAATGGATAATACTTTTATATTAACCACAAATATATATTTCACTTTCTTTTATTTCTCTCCTGAGCCTCCCTCTCTTGAACTCACTCAGTGGAGAGGCTCTGGAATAAGACACCCTGGATTTGACCACCCACCCACTCCCAAATGGTGTGACGTGAGGCAAGTTACTTAAACTTAGGCTGACTCTGTTTCCTAATCTGTAGTTTGGAGCTGGTGTCAGAATCAATGCAATGAAAGTAAATACACCCACACTGGACTCATCCTTTGTGGGAGATGACCTCATGCCTGATACCTGTAGGAGCTCTGTGGCCTACCCTTGTTCCCATGGCCTCTGGCTTGAGCAGTCAGTAAAAACGGAGCTCTGGCAGGTGATGGAAGGAGGAAGAAGAATGAGGTTAGGGAGTTAATTTCCTGGGCTCTGTTCTTGCCAAGTACTCTGGAGCTGGTTGTGTCCCCTGATTAGAGCAGCCAACTCTAAAGAGTCTTTCTCACCAGGCTTAAAAACTGCTTCTTCCCTTCCTTGTTCCTTGTGGCCTAGGGGTGCTATCAGCTTAACTGCAATTAAGCCCCAGCTTAGGGTACTGTCCCTTGTGGTTCCCCCAACACCCACACAGTGTAAACAGTCCCTTTGTTATAAACCCTCCAGGAATGTTTCTATTTTGAGTATACCATCTGTTTCCTGTTGGGACCCTGACTGATAGCACATGTTAGTGTTACTTCATCGCCTTTCCAATGACAAATGAAAGTACAGGTTTTAAAAGACACAAAATTGAGATGGTCTATTTAACTCTTGCACGATCTGGTATGAAAACTGCTAAGAAAACAAAGCTTGGCCTGCCGAGAGCAGGATACAAACAGCCACCACGGTGCTTCTCATGTTCTGGATAAAAGTCTACGGACGTGGCATGTGTCATACTATTCATCTGCATGGAAGGTCTGCAAGGTAGATAGTAATGTTGAGGGACTTTTCCTTAGTTCAGCTAAAGGCAGGGTCCTTGTCACACGGCCATGAAAATTTAGGCTCGCAGACAATCTGAAGAGTGAGAAAAATGGAATTTATTGGGCAAAAAGGAAAAAAAAGAGGGAAACAGAGACTCTTAGTGAGCAAGAGTGTGTGCTTCTTGCCGGTGGGCTTCCCGCCTTGCCAATTGAATTCCAGGTACCACCCAGGAAGAGGAGGGGCCGGGATCCTCCCCACCGCAAATGGTGCATTCTTCTGTGACTCCACCAGGGTGCGCACTTCTCCCGGTGCACAGGATGGTTGGAGTTTTGCGAGGAAGCTTTTCCCACCTGGCTGTCTCAGTGATAGGGTTTACATTTTGGAGGTGAGAAAAATTAAGATGTAAGCAAACTCATTAAGTTAGCAAGTGATAGGCCTGACTTCTGAGCCCAAGACTGTGCTTTGCACCACGATACCAGTAGTTCCCAAAATGTGGTCCAGGCCAGCAACATGACTTCATATGAGAAAGTGTTAGGAATGCAAATTTAGGGGCCCCACCCCGGACTGACTGGATCATAAACTTTGGGCTTGGGGTTCAGTAGTTTGTGTTTCAGCAGTTCCTCCAGGTGATTTGGAGGCATGCTTAAGTAAGAACAACTGTACCGGTCAGTGGTTTAATGGTTCCCCGTTCTCTATTGGCTTTGTTCTGAGGTCACTTTGAGAGCTAGGAATTATACTCATGAAGTCACATGTTGATAAGACAATACAAGTAACCACTATTGTGTAGTCCTTTAGAATTTACAAAATGCTTTCATACCCATTACCTCCTTTGAGACGGTGAATTCCATAGCAAAGTGAATGGGACTCTTCTAAACTGTATCAACTGGAAAACCAATTCTGTTATCTTGAAAGTTAGTTATCTAATCTGTAAAATTCAGCTTCTTCATCTGTAAAATGAGAACCATCATAGTGGGTGCCTACTAGGATTGCTGGGAGGATTAAATAAGAAAACCACATGCAACACAGTGCTTGACACATAATAAACACCAATCAATGCTGCTATTATTTTCATAAAAGTCTTGAGAAATGGGGATTATTAAAGGTGCAAAAACACCACTCAGGCATGTTGACCTGTCTAAAGTGGAGCTGGGAGTCAAAATCAGCTCTTCTGAATTTAAGCCCTCATTCTTCTTTCATACCCCTTCCCAAGCTGCCTTGAAAATCTAGTTCTTGCAATGCCCTGGTCAACTGATGGATGATGACTCTGAAAGGTTATATGCCCAAGGAATATTTGAGGCCTCAACTATGTCTTCAGCCCATATGAGTAGCATTCCCCTGGGAGTCTCCAGCCAGATCCTGAGCCCTGAGTTCAGCCCACTTCCCTCCTAGGTGTCTGGGGAGCCTCAAAGCATCCTTTCTGAAGTTTGTCCTTTCCCCTATCCTGCTCTGCTCTCTATGGTGACATCTCACACACCAGGCACACTTTCTCCTGGAGAAGTAGAGAGCTGTGAGTAAATGGTCACAGAGGAAACGGTTCACTTGGCCTCTTCAGTCCAAGAGACTTCTAGAACGATTGAGAAGGGGGGCCAAACAGGAATGGAAAAGTTAATAACTTCCTTATTTGAAAACCAAACCTTTATAAACCTATCATGGGTGCTTTTCGTCATGGAGGATTAACAGCCTGACAAGGTTGAACTTTGAAAGAAAAACTATTTGTGACTTGTGGGGGAGCTAGGGAAAAAAATAAAGTCTTGACTTTTTAAAAACAAAACAAAACAAAGAATGCCCAAGCAAACCCAAACACGTTAATTTTTCTCAGGCCTGTAACTCAGAAAGGGCACTTTCGCTTTGGTTGAAACTTTGCAAATGACTCTCCTCTGAGTCGAAGTGAGGTGGGAGCAAGTGGCCTCCTCCAAAGCATTGGTCCGGTAATATTTATAAGAGTTGGAAATAAAAGTCCACAGGGGAATTGTTCTCAAAGCCTAAAATGATGGAGCTAGTCCTAGCAATTCCTTCCTTTATTTCCAATATCCCAAGGCAATTATGGTAGCCTTTTACCAAATCTGACCAACCTCCTTTCAATTCCCAATGGTTTACATAAGAGTTTGGAATTGAGCTTACTTTTATAGGGGTTTCAAAGCAAGTTAATAACATAAATAAGGCTTTAGGACGTGGTGTTAAGGACAGGAGTGCCTCTGACATTAGAGTTTGTGTCCCAGAATTTATTAGCTGTGCACCTCTGGGCAGATTACTTCTTGAAATCTCAGTTGCCTCCTTTGTAAAGTGGGATAATTACAATGCATTGTTATTTAGCTCAAATGGAACAGTCTGATCTGATAAAAGTTAGTTATTTCCTTTACTACTTATAAAAACAAGCATTTAAAATTGGTTTGGAATCAACAGTGAAATGCTGGGGACATAGCATTATTTATGTGAAAGCAAGTCCCTCAGGAGCTCCATTCAACAACAATTTTTAAAACCTGGATTTCATTGTTAATCATACTTAAAAGAATCTATTTTTATCCAACAGAACTACTTTATTATATATGTTCAGATTTTAAAGTTTCATAAATTCAGATTTTAGAGAATGTGAAATTCCTTTTCTACTTCCTCTGGTCTAAAATAATGAGAATTGTTTTGTATCTAGTATTTTTGTCTTCCTGGGGCCTCCCAAGGTGCTGGAAGAGGGAGCAACATGAATTTTATGTATCACCATCATTATCAGCATTTCTGGTATTATTATTTGGAAAGATGAAGTTATTGTTTCTGGCCCTGTGAACTTTACAACAGGAGGGGCAGATCTTGGAAGAATCGAACCTGAGCGGTCAGACGGGCATAGCTAACAGCACACAAGGGCACAACGAAGACTTTGCAAGGTAGGCACTAGGAAGAGATTTGTGGTCAGAGTAGTTGGTTTGGATGGAGTTTGTTAGGCTAAAAATTAATTAGGGTTCTAGAGGAGATGAATGACATTAGAAGGGGTATTTCCTGTTTTACAGAAATGACTCACCAATGAGAAAAGACAAAGAACGTCAGTAGAAAACCTGAATCGTTTATTATAGTGTTATGTCTACAATTTATGGTCAGAGTCAGTTTGACTCTGGTCTTCACAGAGAAAATAATGCTAGATAACTCTGAATCCAAACTGAGGGAGGAAATGTAGTAAGTAGCAGGGAAATAGTGGTGGGGCATGGGGAAATTGTAAGTGAGGTTTTAAACTTAATGGTGCTCCAAACAATCAAATATCATAACTAGTGTGTTTTTATCCAAGGTGCTTGAGGCAGTTTCATAAATTTCCTAGTACCTCATCATTTGGGTACAGTTTCTAAATTTTGTTATTTTTAAGTGCTTGAGATACCTGGAAGAAGAAACCGAGCTCTCCAGGTAGTGACTTAGTATTTTTCAAACCTCAGACTACGTTTCATTAGTGGGTCGTAAAATCAATATATATGGGTTTGCCCAGACTATTTTTTGTATTGTTTATTTGGGACTTTTTTTTATGTTTTATTTGTTATTTGATATCAACATCATTTTTGAAACATTGTGTTTTTACTTCATCATCTACTATACAAGTATTCTTTTGTGATTTTTTCAATTTGCTTATATACATACAGTTTCACACATGTATGTATTGTGGGTGTACACCAGAATGTAATGTAAAATATATTTGTTACCATTGGTCATAGTAAAAACAAGTTTGACTTTTTTTACTCAAAGAATACTTAAACATTAATTTATTAGTGGTTTGAATAAACAGTTCTAATTTTTAAAACAGACTGTATTATTTAGTTTAAACAGTGCCACTACAAATTCATTTACACTCTTATTATGTGTACTTGGCCCAGCCCAATGTTGTGCAGCTGGAGTAAGAACCACTGGGGAATGTTTCTAAAGCCTATATTTTAAGGCTGTATCTAGCTCAGTAGGTCTGGGGCGATTTCCAGGAATCTGTATTTTAAAGTACCTCAGGTGATTCTGATGTATCGCTTGGGTAGTACATCACCAGTGCAGGAAACAATTTCTTTGATCGCTGGGGGTAGGGGTGGTAAAGTAAGCATTATCCTGGTGCCCTTCCAACTTTTTTTTTAAAAAGTTGATTTGAGAATGTCCAAGTTAATAAGCTTCAACTCTAAAAGTGACACCATTTACAGATAAATGAAGCAAAACCTAAAGAGAAGGGCTTAGTTTTAGGACCAAGGACTTGAGGCCAAGGACTCCAGTTATGAACGGGGAACTTTGCAAACCTGCTTACACTCTCTACCCTTTGATAAATCTTTTCATGTTTTATTTTAGCCAACATATTTCCAGTTAGTTTGCATTTTGAGTGATTTATATTTTTTCATAAGTTTCATGGGAGACAAAGATAGATGATGGAAGAGAAACAGAAAAGGGTACACAACAGCAGTTTGTGCAGACAATGTGATGCAAATAAATTTGAGAAGCATTGTAGAAAAATGCCAAAAAACTCCAACCAGGCTGTAAATGACAAACTGTGATCCTTCTGTATTTCCAAATCTACATCTGTTAAAATGGTTTCTTACTGAAGCCTAACATTGGCTATCATGGACTTTCATTTAGTTTTCTTTTTTCTTTCTCCTCCCTTGCTTCTTCCCTCCCTCGCTTCTTCTTTCCCCTCCTCTTTCTTCCTCCCTTCCTTCCCTCCTTCCTTCCTTCCTTCCTTCCTTCCTTCCTTCCTTCCCTCACTCCCTCCTTCCTTCCTTCCTTTCTTCTTTCCTTCCTTCCTTCCCTCCTTCCCTCCTTCACCCCCTCCCTCTCTTTTTGTTTCCATCTTTATGATAAGATCACCAAAACATTTCAAAATAACAATACTAATTACATATCTAGTCACTATCTGCATTGATATAAGAAAACCAATAATCTTAATAATATTTCTACTTGCTGCTGATCTGCGGAGAATTTTTATTAGGCATCTGCTTTGGATCATATACTGTTCTTAAGATGTGATGGTAAATAAGATGGTCTCTGCTGGCACGGCACTTACTGTCTAAGTGGGGGAGACTAATAGCAGACGGTCAAGATAGCAGCAGATAATTGTGACCACTTTGAAGATGACAAAATAGGATAGTGCAATTGAATGTTGAGGAGTCATTAGGGAAACCTTATGGCTGAGGGTGATGTCATAGTGAGGACAACACCACAAATGAGGACTGGGCAGAAGGACCTTTGTAAAAGCAGCTGTCACATTAGTCAGTCTTCCTACTTCCTTCTTCTATTTATCCAGTAAACACTTGCAGTGTGTAACAGCTGGCATGGTCTAGCTGTTCGGGCAACTTTCAACACGGCAGGGTGAGCAGGCCTTAAATAAACAGTCATTTGAACACTCTTGCAAATACTGTGAGTGAGATGTGGATGGTGTGCTTAGAGGTTAGAACCCAGGAACCCAGTTGACACTGAAGGATCAGGGAGATTTCAGATGAAGTTAAGAGTTTAACAAATGAGTAAATGGATTTTAGGTAATGGGTGCCAGATTTCTCACTGTCAGAGAAAAAACTTACCAATAAGTAACTTTTTTAAGTCGAAGAAAACTAGAATAAACTCCATGGTGCTGGATTCATGCCAGGGACAAGAGACAGTATTAACTCATGTTTATATATAGACACATACATGTATGCACACACACCTACAGATACAGATATGGGGGCATTCATGGGTTAGTTTTTTTATATGGGTTCTGGCTCAGGTTGCTGAGATGGTCTAGAAGCAATGACACTCCAGTAGCAAGGAGCACAGCCAGTATCCAAATCTTGGTTTCCATTAATATATATCATTCGCCAATAAAAGGAACTAGGGCTCCTTGGAGACATGTCTGCTGAAAGGGCTGGGGCAAGATGAGCTTGGAGTGTAATGTAGTGCCAGAAAGCCTGAAAGTGCTAAAAGATTTAAAAAGAAAGGAAGAAAAGAAGAAAGGGAAGGAGGGCAGAAGGAAAGAAGAAAACTAGAGACATGTTAAAAGGACGTAGGGGTCAATCTGAAAGAACTTCCAATGGCCAAAAGTGAAACACTCTGAGCAAGAAATAAATAACGTAGTATTGAATTGTAAGTCAAAGTCTAAAAAAATAAATATGGAAGTCCAGATTGACATAAATAAATAAAAGGTGGGGAAGGGCCAAATCTTTCTTACAGAAACATTCCAAATAATGTATGTAGACACCCTTTTCAGGACACAGAGCTTAATTCCCCTCCGCTTGTGGCTTGAACCTAGTGACTCCCTTCTATAGCATAGAATATGAACATGGAACAGTTGTAACTTTACAGCGGAGAAAGCGGGAAGGCAATACTTTAACCACGTAAGTGATCAGCATTAACATCGTCAGTGATAAGTCATGCTGAGACCACATGTATTAGTCTATTCTCACTCTGCTAGTAAAGACATACCTGAGAGTGGGTAATTTATAATGGAAAGAAGTTTAATGGACTCACAGTTCCACATGGCTAGGGACATGTCACATTCACGGCGGAAGGTGAATGAGGAGCAAAGTTATGTTTTACATCATGGCAGGCAAGAGAGTTTGTGTAGGGGAACTGCCCTTTATAAAACCATCAGATCCCATGAGACTTATTCCCTGTCACCAGAACAGCATGGGAAAGACCCACTCCCGTGATTTAATTACTTTCTACAGGGTGCCACCCACTACACGCGGGGATTATGGGAGATACAATTTAAGATGAGATTTGGGTGGGGACACAGCTGAACCATGTCACCACATATCCCCAGATATGTGATGAGAAGGCACTTCTCTTGAGATATTCATTCCCCAAACCCATAACTCTAGTCTAATAGTGTGGAAAATATCAGATAAATCCAAACTGAGGGACATACTATAAAATACCTCATTAGTACTTTTAAGAACTGTCAGGGTTATGAAAAACAAGGAAAGACTGAGAAACTGTTACAGATTGAAAGAGACTAAGGAAATGGGACAACTAAATGCAATGTGGTATCTTCAAACAGAAATAGAATATGAATGGAAAAACTGGTGAAATAGCAATGAAATCTATGGCTTAGTTAATAGTGGGGAACAACAACAACAACAACAACAAAAAAAAAAAACAAGAAAAAAACCCAAAAGATTAAGAACGAGAAGCATCTTAGGAAGGATGGATAATAGCCGTATTTCCTTTCAAAGAGAAACTGACCTCCAGAGGATACTTGCAAGTTGTTAGGAGACCGAACCACTCTTATATTCCATTTACCCATGGAATATGCCAGCTTTTGGAATAGAGATCAGGGAGAGGCAGGCTGCTCCTCAGAATACTCAGGGGGCCTCTGAGTTTGCTTTGTACAGGTGTAAGACAAATCCCTAGGCCAAGCTCAGACTGTTACCGAGCTACATAGGGAAGGATATGAAGTTTTAATGCTTCTGAGCAGTGTGTGACAGTGTGTATCCGGAAATGAGGAGTTCTGGGCTGATGGGCTACTGCGTCTAGCCCTGCTGGGTCTTTCCTATTCAATACCTTCCTGCATACACAGACACCACAGGGCTGTACATATTTGCAAATAAATAGCCTAATGTTATTTAGCCCCTCCTGTTTGCCTGTTCATTTCTCTCTTTGCAAATAAGCAAATAGCTCCTACAGGGCAGGAAAAGTGTGCTCACAGCCTTGGGACCTCCTTTGATGTACAGAAACTGGTGCCTGTGAAGTTCCTGACCATACCTACAGGCTTGGCTTCAGCAAGTTGATCACTAGGTAGATTTTTCTAAGATCAATGTTTTTTCTCTGTGGGTTTATTAAAATACAAAAAGGATTTGAGTACATTATGTTATTTATATTTAATAGTGCATTGGAGAAATTGGACTTAAAAAAGACAAGAGCCTTGTTTAGGGTCACAGAAGGAGTCTACAAATGAGTAAGGAACAAACTTCCTGAATGCTTAATCCACTTTCTCCAAATCCCTACTCCACCTTTCTTTGCATTTGTAGGTAAGGATTATCTATCTTTCCTGGGGGTTTCTATGACTTGCTTTTCCCAGTGGCTTTTCAAAGACACATGTTCAGTAGAAAGACATTTTATGTTTCAGGTCCACAGCCCCATGATGGTGCTCCTGGGGTGTCAAATGTTATTAGAGACAACAATAATAATAACGATGACAATGGTGCTGGTGGTGGTAATGATGATGGTGATAATGGAGCCCACAGAACTTTGTTACAAAACCATTGCCGTTATTATCACACTTGCTGCAGCACAAAAAATCATTTCAAGTGCAGCAGCCCAGGAAGAATTTCATTCCCTTCCCACTTTGAGGAGCCAGAGAGAAGCCTAACAAAAAGATGTTGAAAGCAACCCCTCCATGTGGTCCCACATCACAACACAGGCTGCAGCGCTCTAAAAGGAAGTCATCTCAGCAAGTTGTCACTGTCATCATGTCTCCATGGCCAGTGCAGCGCTTGTTCATTTGCAAAGCTCTTACGGCTACAGGGCAGAAATGAAGGAAGAGGCAAAGGGAATGGCCATACTCAGGAAAAGCTGGAGGTGCAAGACTCCAGATGGAGATCTAACAATAGTTGTAGAGTTTTCAGCAATAACTACATCTTCTCTTCCTACCTGTTTCTTGAGGGTACTCTGTTATTCAGTGATAACAAGAATCCCCCTAAATCTCACTCATGCTATAGGTCCACTGTATGCCGTTAGGGGGCTCTGCTCCATTTCATCTTCACCCCCAGATCTGGGCTGTTGGGGGGTCGGTCCACCATCTGGAACCTCTCTAAATGAAGGGGTAGAGAGATGAGAAGACACCAAGAAGTGTGCACTGGCTCATAAACATTTTCATCATCTGCAGCTGACACATGTTTCTTCTGCATGCATGGTACTGGCTGCTATACCTGGCTTCGTGTGGTAGGGAAGTGCTGTCTCCACTATGGCAGATGGAAAGAAGAACAGTAAATATCCCCTTATCCTGTGTAAGACAGGTAGCACAATAGGCAAGCTGGGGTGCAGATATTGCATGTTGAATCGGCACACAGTCCTAGAACCTTTCTTCTTAGCCTCCTTCTCGACAGAGTCTGGAAAATTAAACCATGGACTTCCCAGCTTATCTTGTACCACAGGTTGCCAAATGCAGGTTCTGGGGAAGTAAGATGTAGGCAGCAATATGATGGGTGGGCATCTCTTGCTTAAGAAAGACAAAGGCTCAGGAAGAGAAGATTATTTCTTACTTATCTGTTTGTTTTTGTAGAAAACATGGATGTTATACCTTAAAGGCAGTAGTCATTTCAGTCATCACCTGAGGCAAGATCAGAAAAAATCTAAAAGAATTGCAGAGATGCTGACCTTGATAACTTCAAGCTGCTGAATCAAGGTCAATACCCATTTTTCTCTAGATTTCTTGTAATGAGACACAAAGAAACCCATTTGTTCTGCTACTTGCAATAAACTGTATTTCTAACTGTTACAGAAGCAGGAAGAACTGGAGATCACAAGGCTCTCATTCAGCAGATTAGAAAATTGAGACCTAAGAAGTACATGACATACCCAAGGCTCCCAGAAAATTTAGCAGACATGCTGGTCTAGGGATTAGAAATTTGTGATTCTTTCATGGCACCTGTTTTTTGTTTTCCTTTTTCTGGGTCCAAACCAACTCTGCCATAACGCTGACAGACATATATTATGTAATTTTTGCATTAATCTTCCTATCCCTAATCTCTGTAGCCCATCATAACCCTCCCCTTACACCAGAACCTTTCCAATCAGGTTGAAAAAAATCCATCTACAGAAGAAACATCAAGCCAGTAATGGCTACCTTCCCATCAGGCAAATGTGATCAGTCTGAGACAGGATGTGTTGTATCCTCTGAGAAGTTTTCCACTTTCAAATTACCACTAGAATGTCAAGGGCAAGAAGAAAAGCCATCTGAAGTCAGCCTGCCGAGGTGCAGCTCTGCCATGACAGCGCATGCAATATAGTAGGGAATCATAATTGATTTCTAATGGCAGAGAACATTTAACCTGGCTGTGTGCAGAGAGAGGAATGGAGCGAGGAGAAGAAAAGAAGCTGAGCTCCAACTCCCACTTAAAAACTTCTTGAAGTCTAAATTAATTTGGTCCTATCTCACTTACGGGGAAAGTATCTATTTCACTTGCAGCTAAAGTGAGCGTTTGCTTAACCTCTTGGGGGATAGGCTATAGCTGCACGTAGACCTTTGCAAGAAGTGGCACGGTTATCCAATTTCCCTCTAATTGCTCTAACAAGGATGAATTAGGACTTTCATCAGCAGGACTGAGTGATCAGTTTGGAGTCAGCCATGGGCGGTGAAGCTGGTTATTAAACAAAACTACAGTGTTAACTCCTAATAATACACAGTGAGGACAAATTAAGCAGAAGACAAATATGCCACACTGGTGACACTGGAGAATATGTTCTCTTGACTCTATATTTTAAAGTGATGCTATTATTAGGACCATCTAAGTTCATTTCTAAGGCATAATAAGGAAGTAAATGTTTGCTTGGGCTTTCTATGTAGTTAAAAAGAAACCATCTGACAAGGGAACACGGTATACTGTTTCAATGCCCACTTGGACTCGGCTCCAGTTTGAGATATATTAATTATTCCAATAACATTGCATCAGGAGAATGGACAGAAAGCCTGGACAACACTGTCGTCCCCTGATAATTGTTGCTGGCTGAGGAGGACTATGGCTACCACTGACTTTGTTGTCTTTGCTCAAGATGTCGCTGTGCTTATCCAAAGTAGCATAAAATACAACACTTCTATTTCCACCCAGTTTATCTCCTGCCATACTACCCTGTCACTGACTCCCTTTCGCAAGTGTAAGTTACAGCAGACATGCTGACTCGGGGAAGACGGGGCTATTGAAAATGCAATTTGAGTTAAATAAATTGATCATATATCATGAGAGTGGCGGAGGAGAGAGAGAACTATTTTCACATTTCATCAAAACCTCAGAAGCCTATTCTGATAGAACCTTGTTAATTTGCACTAAGGGCTAGGATCGACTTGACTAATTACTGAGCAGTGAGCAGCCTGGATTAGAGGCAATGGGAGCAAACACAATTTACAGAGCTGAGATTGTGCATCAAACAAATGGACTTTATTTTACAATTAAAAACTTACTTGAACACTGCCTGGACTGAAATCCAATAGTGGAATAAGTGCTTCTGCAATAATACTTTCCAGAGTATGTTCTGGTGACAAGCACGGCGCCTTTGAAAGCCAGCGTCTCTGCACTCGAGACTTGGCCCAAGCATTGAATCCCTGTTGACCTTCCAAAAATGACGTACCCCTTTGGGGCCCTTGTCTTTTACTCTTTGAAGGAGAGAAAGTGGATGCAAGCCTTTCCTTCTTTCTACTTGCTCTATGGTCATCATGAGCAAACGTAGGGAGAACACTTTGAATTTAGCTAAGTTGAGTATATGCAGAAGCCCATCCTCAGAGCATCTGTTTTCTTTCTTTTTATTTTTTATAGTCCCAGGGAAATCAGGATTATAGTTGTTTGTCTGTTTCAGACACACCTGCTGGTCCTTCACCACCTGAACTCACAATCGGGCATTTGGACTCGGCAGTGAGTCCTGCCACGGAGGCAGCTCTCGCGCGGCCGGCAGAGGATTAGCACTTCAGGTGGGAAGAATCAGCAGGAAAGGATGAAAATCTTAAGTAGCAAAGATCTTGTTTTCATCCTCAGAACTCTAGTAAAAAAGGCCAGTGGCAATGCTCTCAATAGTACCAACGTCTTGAAATGATTACTTTGCCAAAAAGCTTTTCAGGCAGGTTTCAGCATTGGCTGTCTGCTTTCTCCTCCACCTGCTTGCCCCATTTTTGTATACCCACCAGGCTGGGGGAACATCAAGAGCTAGGCTGTGTCACATACACCGCCACTTACTGTGCCCTGCTCGTTTGCTTGCGTGTTGGGCTCTCAGACTACAGGACGGTGCTGGACAAGGGACAGTGAGTGAGCACCATGGTTAAGCTTCCTGGGAGTGGGTGCCGCCCCCTCTGACTTTCCTGGATACCTATTTAAGCACCATGGGGAGCTGTCGGGTGGCAAGTGTGGTAAATAGAATAAAGTTATGCATCCACATGACTTTGCAGTGCAAAGTACATATTCACTGTCTACTGAATTCGGGCTTGGTTATGTGCCATGCTTTACCCAGTGGCATGGGATGTGACATGGGACAGGCTTTCAATGTACTTGGTGGTGTGGCCTGACCTCTCGCTTTCCTGCTATTCACACAGGAAGAGCCTGCTCCAGGTAGCTGCTGCTTCTTTGTCCTGGGTTGAGAGATCTGTGGAGCAGATCTGAACTCAGCCCAGCTGATTTTCAAACCCAAGTGAGGAAAGTCACTGTTGCACTTGTGAGCCAGTGAAGCTTTCGGTATATTTGTTATAGACCATTAGAACCACAAACCAACAACCAAAACACTTGACTCATACAGGAGGATGCCAAATAAATCAGATATATAAACCCTGCACTCAAACAACTTGCACATGAGCTGGGGAAATAAAGCCAATAAATTTGATGGGAAAATATAAGATAAAACATAATAAGTGCCCCAATTAAAGTAATATTAATGAAAGTTTCCTTCCAGTGTGAGAGTGGGGATGAGGGGAATGGAGGAGTAAAAGAGAAGGCTTCATGGTGGGTGTGGCATTTGAGCTGGATCTTTAAGCTCTGTGGATCTTGAAGTTCTCTTGGAGGGACAAAAACATGTGAAAGGCAAGGAATGCATGCACTTATAGTTCTAGCTACTCAACAGGCTGAGGTGAGAAGATGGCCTGACTCCAGGAGTTCAAGACCAGCCTGGGAAACATAGGGAGACTCCATTTCTACAAAAAATGAACAACAAAAAAAGCCAGGCATGGTGGCACCTGCCTGCAGTCCCAGCTACTCTAGAGGCTGAGGTGGGAAGATCACTTGAGCCCAGAAGTTCAAGGCTGCAGTGAACTATGATCGCACCACTGCACTCCAGCATGGGTGACAGAGTGAGGTCCTGTCCTTACAAAGAAAAAGAAAGAAGGATGAAGAAAAATAAAAAGAAAGGCAAAGTAGCATCTCTGGTGCCCTGGTGGAAGGAAGAGCATGCATGCAGGGAAAGTCAGTAAGTGTAAGGGGTACGGAATCCCTGAGAAGGACAGTGACTGCAAGATCCATTTTGACAATCTCAAAAGGCAACGATCAGTCTATAGCCTTCTATTCATGGATGTATCCCTCCCTTGCCATTCAGATTTCCTAAATTATTTCCTGAATTTGGGCCTGAGATCTTGTTGAATTGGAGAAGTGGGACAGACACAGAACGTTTTTGAAACCTAACCATTATATCTTTAAAGAGAAGTACATTTTTCCCTTCCACTTTGTTCAGTGTATGAAATATGAAATTCATCTCCAAAAGCCCCAGAGATGACTCTATCGACTGTCCTTTAAATAGAATTAAAATTGACTCAAGACATATCTGAGAATCTATTGAATTACATCGTCCACAATTGAGCTGCCACTGGTTTTGCAGGAGGAAATTAAACAGACGAGGAGAGAAATGAACTGGACAGGCTGCCACTGGATGCTGAGGTTTCTTGGAGAGGGCATGAAAGGAACAGGTTGTGTCAAATGTGAAACTTGTATCACACCATGTGACTTTAGCTGATCCGCTGAACTGATGGGGCCAGATAATTTTCTTCATTTATGTGAGGAAACACAGCATTTGTGGTTTTGTTTTCTTCCCCTCTGACTTCAGGAAGGTATGGAGTTTCTAATGGAAATTCCAATATTCTGTCTGTGTCATTGCACACTTACCATATGCTGTCTCCTATGCAAGGACCGGAGACAAAGTAAGCCCGAGGTGCTCCCCATATCATTCATTTATTTCTTCCTCCAACGGGCATCTTTTCTTACACCCTCCCACTTACCACCAACACAAATTTCTCCAACACTGTAGTCCTGGTCAGTGCTGGCCATTATTCTAGCCTTTGGAGTTGCTGGCAAATCAAATGCCCCATCTGAGAAGAGCTCAGCCTCCAGGGTCAGACGCAGGCCTGGGCTCGCATGCCCTGCACTTTCTTACAGAGTAGTGATGGATTTTAGCCCCTTGAATTGAGTCCAGCCTGTTCCTTCCAGAGACCTACAGCACAGTGAAGAGGTGACAAGCCTGCCCCAAAAATCCTTTGCCACAAGAATGGTGACTCTCCTCTGAGATAAGATGAGGACTCTACCTTATACTTTTTGCCATGTAGACAACAAACAACTTTCTTTTTATAGCTACTATTGTTACTATTAGAAGAAATAGTAGTAGTCACAGTAAACAAAGATTGATATTGAGGTTGCAGGGTGGAATGGGGGCAGTTTTAGCCGGTGAAAGAGCAACTATGGACTCTCTGGGTTTGGTTTTATTTGTAGAAAGAGGGTAGGCTTTACCAGGGCGGCTTGGTTTAAACTCTGCACACCACACCACAACACTCACAGAATTTTCTTCTGAATTTGTTAATTCAATTCAACAAATATTTATGGAATGCTTCCCATGAGCCAGACACTGGTTCAGGCATTGGGCATTAAATAGCGAACAAATCTGTGATCACAACCTTGCCGTCATGAAGCTTATGGTAGCAAGTGACAGATACTAAGCAAACGATTGATTAAATAGATTAATTACAATTCTAAAGTGCTGTGAAGCTATGATTTATGAAAGAACAGGTAGAAATTCATATAGTGTCCGCATTTTGCGCATTTGACACTCCAAAAAGAACCCAACTTAGGTAATAGGGCTGTTTCCCATGAACAGGATTTTGTTGGCATCATGCTTCCTTGGAAGAGGTTCTAACATTAGCTTTTGAGATTAGGTAGGTTTCATTGCAGGAGTATGTATGTTGGGGTGACCTCATTTTTCTAGGTCTGAGAGGTTTCTCAGGACACAGAACTTTGAGTGCTAAAGCTGGGACAGTCCCCGGAAAACTGAGACAGTTGGTCACCCTGGTGTGGTGTGTGTGCATGTGCATGGGTATGTGTTCATGCATACAATGAGAAGTCTCATGCATAAACTGGGAAGTGGTCAAACGAAGCTTACTTCCAGCGATAAATGTCTCTGCTTCCTTATAAGTATCTGAACAGTCTATGTATTTTGTAGGCTGGTTTGGAGAGTGTCTCTGTAGCTTTTGGTGTGTAGGCTTGAGGGTGGAGTATGATCTGCATCCACGGTGGATGAGTGTGGTATCCAGTGCGTGTGACATGAAACACAGCCCCTCCCCACCATTTCCTGTGAATTGCGATTGAACGTAATTTCTATGGGAGCTTTGAGCCTGATGCTAAACAGTTTAGCTGCCTTTATGCCATACTAATCTACTGTACTTGATTGCAAATGGGCTGCTATTAGCCTTGTTGTTAGAGCTGGAAAATCTGTGTAATTGCTTAGCAATTTTTTTTTAAACTTCTGAATGGAGTGTATGCATGTGTGGCTGTTCAGCGCCCATCTATCTATAGGCCATCTAATGGGTTCCTATGGGAGCGTGCACAGCATACCTCCAGCCTGGC
Source organism: Cheracebus regulus (assembly GCA_963574635.1). Classification (NCBI taxonomy): domain Eukaryota; kingdom Metazoa; phylum Chordata; class Mammalia; order Primates; family Pitheciidae; genus Cheracebus; species Cheracebus regulus. The sequence continues at coordinate 73,093 of CAUYQU010069776.1, forward strand.
GACTCGCAAAGTCATCAGTGCTTCAGGCGTGAGTGGCATTTTAAAGGACCTTTACCATCAGCGGAATTAGCATGCACTATCCCTCTGGAGCCTGTTAGCTTTTCGATTCTGACCTCCATGGTGAAAAACAAACACATGTAATTTATTTGGAAAAAATGTCTTCAGGGCATTTGTGCTACTCTTGGTTTTCTTCTGTAGGACAGACACTATTTTGTTTTTATCAAGTCACCAAATGGCAGTGGCCAAAATTAATATAGGTCCCTCATCCAGGAGGATAAGAATCATGGCAGCACTGATCTGCCATCTCTGCCAGGGCACTTAACAATAGCCCTTGGGCTTCTGTCACCCAGCTTCTGCAGATTTGGTCCTCTGCTGATGTCCTCCTGCATGTGATCACAAATCTATAGCTGGTTCCAACTGACGAGTAATGAATATAATTTGTCAAGATCAAACACTGCAGAAGTATGCTTAGTTTTTAAAAAACAAATTATTTCAGAGAATGCTAAGGCCAGGAGTGGGGACTAAGCTTTACTGGATGGGACTTTCAGGTACTACTTAGAACATCACTCAAAGTCCATTTTTTTTCTGGTCGGGCACTGTGGCTCATGCCTGTAATTCCAATACTTTGGGAGGCTGAGGTGGGAGGATCACTTCAGCCCAGGAGTTGGAGACCAGCCTGGACAACATAGTGGGATGCAGTATCTAAAATAAATAAAAAAGAAATTAGCTGGGCATAGTGGCATGCACTTGTGGTCCCAGCTATTCGAGAGGATGAGGTGGAAGGTTCACGTGAGCCCAGGAGGTCAAGGTTCAGACATGGTGTGTGTGCAGTGAGCTGTGATTGCACTCCTGCATTCGAACCTCTACAATAGAGTGAAATCCTGTCTCAAAAAAAAAAAAACATCACTTTCTCCTGCCAACTCACAATGCATCTTTCTCTTCTGAATTCCTAAAGTGATTGTACTGCTTACTGAGAATATTTTGATATATTCCCTTGTGTCAACTCTTTTTAACTACTGGAATCTATGCTGCACCCAAGAGCCAGAGTGATTCTAAAACTGTCACCTGCCCCACTCTCAGTCTTCTCAAGCACTAGGGTCATCTTATCTATTACAGACCTGGCCATGATGAATGTCAGTTTCATTTCTAACTTTTCATTCTGTTATTCATACTTCCTTGAGTGATAAAATGATGGAGGTGAGGGGACTTATCAGATGGCAAATGTTTAAACAGTGTTGGAATCCCTTACTTACCGTGGGACAAATTCTTCACAGAATATATTTTCCCTACAACTTTCTATGATATTAAAAAATATGTTACCATCAAGCTATGATTGTATAGAATCTTCGTTATCCCAGAATTCATTAGTATGCTAACCAAGATGGGACTTACACATGATATCTTTGATATTTTTGTGCAGATTATAGCAAAACATTCTTTCCTGGTTTAGTATTTTTAAATGCATTTTATCAATAATTTTATTTGTTTTCCCCTCCAAACTCCTGTGCCCCATCTGGCCTTTAGTGGAGGGAAACAGAGCTAAGATTACAATGCATCCAGATTTATATCCAAATACAATCTAGTTGCATTTGGAGCCCCAGAGAGTCAGTCAAGGCTATTATTGGCTGCCAGGATTTTTAGAAAATACATAAATCTCCCTTTGTGCCATAAATACATTTCTGCATTCAGAGCTCAGAGAGAGACCTCATTATACCACATCCTGAGAGAGGGGGAGGCACATCTCTTTCCGAGTGACAGGTGACATGTTCTCTAAAAACATGCAAAAAGATTGCAAGCTAAATAATTCCTTTCTCATTTTTAACTATGGCTGAAATAATTGCAGCTGTGCAAATGATGTTCCGTAACCTGGAACATGGGAATTTGGTTATGTCTATAGTGCAGGTTGACTTTGGGACCAAACCTCAGTGGCATAGGCCTTTGACAACGTGTTCCTGTTTGCAAATGGCCTACTGATTCATGGATGAAAGTTTGCTTAGGAGTAAATGAGAGCAAGATTTATAAAACTAAAATTATTCAGCGTAGAGGTTTTCAACTATCAGCTGCATATTAGAACCACCTAGGAAACTTTAAAAACTACTGAAAAGTTTGGGCCTCAATCCCATGAGTTGTGTTTTAATTGGACTAAGGTGGGCCTTGTATTGGTGTTTGTTATGTGCTCCCTGAGTGACTTTAATGAGCATCTAGGCTTGAGAACCAGTGATTTAGCAGAGTGGCTCTCAAATTTATCATGCATGAGAATTATCTGGAGGGTTTGGTAAAACACAGGTGGCTGGACCCAGCCCCTGGAGATTTTGACCACGTATATATGTAGTGGAGTCTGAGAATTTGTGTTTCTGGCAAGTTTCTGAGTGATGCTACTGCTGCAGGTGTAGGGGCCACACTTTGAGAACCATTGATGTGATAGGACAGGATTTTAAGGCAGTCATTCTGGTGTACATTTGGGCTGAATTATAAATTAACTTGATGGTTAGCTGCCTTCCACTTTATATCAACCTGTTCTAGTAGTAATGATGCTAATCAAATAATTAGTCATTTCCTAAAAATGGACCTTCTGGAACATGTCTTCCCACTCTAAATATCAAAGCAAAATCTCAATCTTCCAAATGTCTCTTTTTGGTTATGAGTTGGAGAATGAAGATGGCAAATGCTGTGCTTTTGGGAAAATGTAGTTCTCCTCTTTTATGAGAACATGAGGTTCTCATAAAAGATGATAATGCTAAAATGCCAAAAACATTCTTTCTGCCTTACCTAGAGCGGAAGGGATATCACTGGAGAAGAAAATAATTTTCGAAGACCTGAGGTCAATTCATTTTGATCCTCCAGAAGACCTTAGCATTAAGCACTTAATAAATTGAAAGAAATCTTTCTAAAATATAGAGTCTTCTAAGTCAGAGTCTTCTTTGTAACTACCTGGTGTTTGTCCTCTCTACCTGTTCCCATTCAGGGATCTGTGTATCAGAGTCAAGACAGTCAGGGGAGCTGTTTCATATCTTAGGGACTCTTAATATCCTTTTAAAGTCCCTCTAGCACTCTTAATATTGCCTAGCAGCAGGGCCCTCCAATAATAGACATCCTTTAGCTCAGAATCATAGCTCTGATCAATGTTGTAATGTTTTCAGTAACTGGAGTCCAGGGGCTATGACTCAAGGATATTTTGGAATAAAGTAGGACTCCCTCTACGTCTACCTACCAAAAGAAATTAAATAGGAAGAGATATACCTGCATTTGAAAACAATTATAGGATATCTAGGAACTGATTTTCAGTTTAAAGCACGTTGATTATTTTTGCATTTCTTGACCTACTTTGCATTGGAGTCACAAAAATCATAGCAGAGAGGGCATGTTCTTTGATACTGAAGTTGTGTTTCTTATGATCGTCTCTGGTGCTCTCCCACATCCATTTAAGGGGCAGGAAGGTGGACTTGAAATAACTGGGTAGCCTCATTTGGGGCTGAATGACTCACAGCTAAAATCAGATTGATGGTTAGCCACCGACCATCATGAGGGCTGGATAGGCACCAGGAAGAATCTCAGGTCACTGATTTTGTACTCCATGTACATCTTTAGAGCAGTGACAGAGGCACAGGCTGCTTATGGCCAGTACTGTCCCTAGATGCAGGTGAGACAGACCTCTGTCGGGCTCCACACTCCAGAGAAGCACTTCTTTTTTTCTATTTCTGGTATTTATTTATTTATTTTTTTACAATTTCTCTTTCAATAGTTTTTGGGGCACAGGTGATTTTTGGTTACATGGATAAGTTCTTTAGTAATGATTTCTGAGATTTTAGTGTACCCATCACCTGAGCAGTATACACCATACATAATATGTAGTCAGCAGAGAGATTCTCAATTATCCCTCACCCCATTCCCAACCTCACCCCCACAAATCCTCAAAGTCCGTTATATCATGCTTATGTCTTTGCGTCCTCATAGCTTAGCTCCCACTTAGAAGTGAGAACATATGATGTTTGGTTTTCCATTCCTGAGTTACTTCACTTAGAATAATAGTCTCTAATTCCATCCATGTTGCTGTGAATTCCATTATTTCTTTTCTTTTTATGGCTGAGTAGTATTCCATGGTGTATATAAATCATATTTCCTTTATCTACTCATTGGTTGTTGGGTACTTAGGTTGGTTCCATGTCTTTGCAATTGCTAATAGCAGAATAGCACTTCTTAACCATCACTGTACATTGAATTCACCTGGGGATTTTGTTAAAAATGTAGGTACTGAATCTCTTGGGTGATGTGAATGATGCTAATCTACGGACTACTTTTTTTTTTTTTGAGACAGAGTCTCATTCTGTCACCAGGTGCCAGGCTGGAGTGCAGTGTCTACGGACTACTTTTTGAGGAGGTAATGAGTCCTACTTCTCTCTGTGGAGCAAGGAGTCCCATGGGGCCAAGGGACTCGGCATACCCTGAGCCTGTACCCCTCTTTGTAGATTATTCTATGAGTACCAATGATTCAAAACACCCCTGCTCAGATATCTTTCAGCCCACTTACTGCATCTGAAAGGGCCTCTTCCTGGTTGTGTCTTTTGGGGATGTACTGTGCCACTGATCTGCACACCACTAGGCCTGCAGGTGACCAAGGAAGGCTTTAGGCAGTGGGTGTGAATGGAGCTTTGGTGTGCAGGCTAGGGGAGCCATAGACTTGTGAATGAGGTGCTTTGTAAGGATCAAAGCCAGAGGTGAAAAGAGAAGGGGTACAGGCTAGGTGCCAACTCTCCCTTAGTGCCACATTGCAACAGTGGACTCAGAGAAGTCCCACAATTCTAAGTTCAAATCTGCCATTTCAGGTGACTGTAAATTATGTTTATTGAGGTAGCAGAGAGAAACAATTTTTAACTAATTTTTTATTATTTTTAAAGCTTTTAAATACTGAGATATATATGTGGTTCTCTTCTTGTGTAGCGCTCCAGAATACTTAGGGCAAGTCTATTTCTGGCTGGTAGTGTGTGTGTGTGTGTGTGTGTGTGTGTGTGTGTGTGTGTGAAGTTGACATATATCCAACTGATATTTTCCAATTCAAGAAAATAAAGTAAATCCAATTGGTATTTTCTAACCTGCACGCATATCTCACATTCATTTGTAAAATGCAAGCGCTTTTTATTTTTTCCATCTTCAAAATTATCCTTCTTAATTGGTCTTTAAGACTCTTATCCAAGTCACTGGCTCAAGATAACAGACTTTCTTTGTTCTGTTGAAGCTCATTCTTTATTAGCTTTGTTTATTTAATATTAGGAAATTTGATTCATATGTAGGCACAACACAAACCCAAGTTAAAACAACTGCAAAGGGAAGAGTAAATCCAGATCCTTCTGTTCTTTTCAGGGATAGAGAGAGAGAGAAAGACAGAGAGAGAGAGAGAGATGATTGAGATGATTAAAGGTTAAAGAACCACTGTACTCTGATTATCTGTGTTTGCAATGCTAAGCAAGTGTGCATAGCAAACAAGGAAGAGCTGACAAACTATTATGAACACAGCAGAGGAAAGACCAGGTGGAGAACAGCAGGAAAATACCAGTGGGCTATGTTGAGATATATCCTACATACTTAGAAATACGTCTTGTTCATCCTTGATGCACAGATCTACTTGCAACCACTTTAAACAGGTTTGTTTATTCTCTTGTCACCAAAAGTTAAGCTAGGAAGCAAATTACAATCACCACTTCAGCAACCGATTTAGTTTCTCATAAGTATGGTAGAATTCTTGTTTACACAAGAATTCAGCAAGTCAATAAAACAACAAGATTTAATTATTGTGTGATGATAACCAGCCTTAGCTGTGTTCTCACCATATGTTAGGTATTTGATATGCATCATGTCGTTTGATTCAGACAATCATGTAGAGGCAGGTGATATTTGTTCACTCTGAATGAAACAGGCTCAGAGAGGTAGACTACCTTCAGGGAGAAGCCTCTCTTTTTTGAATTTAGAGAATTCTAAATATTATGTGGTTCATAATTTTGCCACTCTAAATTGTCAAGTTTCTTGAGGACAAGGAAGACTGTGTCTTCTTCTACTTTTGTATCCTGAAGACTGTGTTAGGCTCAATAAATACTTGCTGAATTAAATTGAATTGAGAGTAGAATTTGTCCACTTTTTCCCTCTGGGCTTACTGACAGAGCTAATGCTTCTTCTAAATTCCTCTGAGATCTTTCTTTCTAAAGGCAGGTCCCAGGAGGGAATCAATGACTCCAGTCCCTGTGGGGAATTGATGATTTCCTAAGGATTTCTAGCACTGAGAGCTGTCCATGCTTCATTGGCATTCTATTGTGTATTATGTGAGTTTATGTTAAGGGAGAGGTCTTGTCAAAGGCAAATAAAGCCTAAACGGAAGATAAGCAGATTTTTAAAAAAATCTCTCTTGTAATGAATGGCTATACCATAGATTATAATTGTCCCAAGTGTGAAATACCTACTGCCACTCTCCTCTACCTAAATATACCTGGTTTCTGCCTTTTCTAGTATGTGTCCTTACAGCTACAGCATGTGTGAGATACAGAACATCATCATCACAAAATTTACAATTTATTTAAGATGTGCCAAAAAAAAAAAAGAACAAAAACAGGCTGATGGTTATCACAGAGTGGTTGTGTAAAGATTTCATGAGCTCAAGTATCAGAAACTGTCTAGCTTAGAGTCGGGCTTATAGAAAATATCATTTAATAACAACTACAAGTGTTCATTAATTAGAAGGGTTGTTAGACATTACCAATTAGCATAGCTGTGTCAATGCACACCCATGATTGTCAGCCCTGGATTTTATCCGAGTCTCAGGTCTTTGCTAGTTTATTCATATTACTTGGTTTCAATGGTTACTAAGACAGGACTAGTTAGCAATTTAAATCTTTTATTGATGTAGTTCAGCTTAGCATCAAGACATGCAAGCAGGTTACTATTAATCTAGAATATTTGTAATGCATACATTGTCATTCTGAATCATTTAGGTTTCTTTTACCATCACCATTACTCTTCCACACTGCTTGATATAGAACCATCTGACAATTCCAGGCCAAAACAGCTTAGGATAGATTCCAATATATTAAAATAAAATCTGGCTTCAAGATTCTGTTCTTCCATGTTTTAGCTGTACAATTCTTGTTGAGCCTGATCTTTAGTTTTCTCATCATAAAATGAGAAGAATAACAGGATCGAACCCATCGAATTGTTTAAAGAGGACATAAATAAAATGTATTGGGTGAGAAGGCATTTTGTAAACTTTGGTAAAGGTGATAAAGACAGTGTCAACTTATTGTCATAAATGCCATTTGACGGAAACTAATATGCTTTTAAAGGACCTTGCTATTGTTGAAGAGGTTCCGGTGAAACACATGTTCCTACTTTCAGTTCTTGAGTTCGGGTCAGAAATTCATCTGATCTAAAGTTTATTTGGGGTCTGGAATACTCAGCCATTTTCTGTCACTAATTGGTTGATATCCCTGTGCTAAGAAGTTTCACACTTTCATAACATTCCTGGCAGGATGAAGTCTCTGAATCTGATCAGGATCATTTAGAGAATGTACACACAAAAATGTAAATTGCTTCCAGTGTTTAAAAAAACCCTCGCATTTATTCAAATCTTTGAAGTGACTATTTCTAATAAAAGATGATTCCCTTGGGAAAGCATGAATTTGAAAGTTTAGTTTTGTTTGAATTATTTGTATGCAGATATCCCTATGGGCAAAACAGAAAATAGCTATTTTCCTGCTTGTTATTAGAGGGGAAGAGAGTATTTTTTCCACAAATCAAAAATAACTGATTACATATAAAAACATTTTTTTGGATTTGGTTAGCACTGTAGCTTCTTAACAACTCTCTGCCATTAATTAGCTAGTCTGTTTAACATCTACCTCCTTAAGCTTCTAGATGGCAGGGGCTACACATCCTCTGGGTTATAAAATCTTTAAGGATTTAGGTTCAGTACAAGATATCCTGTGGTTGCTCCATAAATATTTATTGATGACAATGACAATAGTTATGAAGGCACCAATTAAATGGCATTATTAAGAACGAGAAGCATGAAATTAGGCTAAGTGTGTGACATTGGAAGGAGAACTGGTACTAGAATTCTTTGCTGCATTTATCTGAAAACTAAGGCAAAGTATTCTACAAAGAGGGTATGAGGTTTGTTTAGCCGAGATTGTCAATCAGTGAGGCTCAAGTTCATTAGATAATTGCTTCTGCTGAACTCTGTGTAGAACCAAGCTCATTGAGGAACGAGCTGTATACAAGTGAGTATTTTGAGTTTAGGAGTTCAATGAATATTTGTTGAATGAATGAATTATTGAACAAATGCTCAGTGTTGTCCATGTTTTGTCTTTTCTTTTCCATTATTCAGTCACCTGAAAAATAATCCATCAATTATTCAATCACAGAAAAACACTGACATATGTTGTGTACTTTGTGCGTGTATAAATGTGTATGTCTCCCAACCGAACCATGCAGGTGACTTCCTAGTGACAGGTCTCTGGGTAGCCTGTGGGGACATATGAGCATACATGTTACATTCTCCTATGCAAGTCACTCTTGGAGATATAGGCAGAATGTAATTGACAAAGACAAGGTCATGAGACTACAGTTGAAAAGAAATTCTTCAGCTTAGGGTAACAAGGTGAAAGACAGTCTAGGTCAAAATGGATGTTTAAGTAGTGCAAGGAAATGTGACCAGATATGAGCAAGATAGAAAAATAATTGCCCCATTACTTAAAAATTGATGCTGACCTCTTTCAGGAGGTCAGTGTCACCTGAGACTGCTTGTCTGACCTCTGAGCCATTGTTTCACAACAGAAAGTCTAACTCCAACCATCCAGTGCTGCAGATGTAAAGAAGTGAAAATGGCAAATAACTAGCAAGTCATTCTCTTGCCTCTGGGAAAGGAAGGCTGGTGTGTTCTTCAGTTTAGGTTTAAATTGTGCCCACGATGGAGACTGTTTTGGAGAACCACATGCCATTTAAAGGACATCCAAGGTCATATGTAAATTTCCAGCTGGATTCTGCACAGTTTCTATTGACTCTTTGCATCCTCCCCTCTTTGGTCTCATGAATCAATCCCTTTCCTACTGGCATTGGTGTACTTGGCATGCCTCCGATAGTCATCATTCAACAAGCTGCCACACACACACCCTTTCTTACAGTCTTCCCTTGGAAGCCAGTTCCTCAATCCTCGGCGATTGTAGAGAGCAGAGCATTCCCTGAGGATTGGCAAAATGACTTTTGGCAAAGTTCATGTCTCAGTTTGCCCCAATCCGGTAGAAGCTTTATTGATTGTTTTTTCACTATAAAGCACTTTGCAATTATTGAGTGAAAACAAAATGAAACAAACTATAACCAAACCTCCAAATAGCTGCATTGCTGCAATTGCTATTATGACAGCACTTTAAGAAAAAGGCACCTGAACCCTGGTGACTATTTACCTTTTGAAGTTTCTGTGCTTAGAAGGAACATTTTCCTTCAATGTTAATAATTAAAGTAAATTCCAAGTGCATAATACAGGCTCTTCAAATAAGCATATGCAGAGAGAGTTTTTAAAAAGTTTTCTTGATGACTTAGTTTTTTTTTCCCTTTCCCTTTTTAGTATTCTATGGAGCACTCTAATCTTTGTACTACAAAACAGTTCTCTTTAAGATTCAGAACTTGCCAACAGTTGGATAAGATGTAATAAAGTCTCCTGTTGTAATAGCACCCTGCTGACACAGGCACAGATCTAAAAGGAACGGCAGAGAATTAAAGTCTTCTGGCTGTAGAAGGTTTACATTCTTTCGCAGAAGTTGAATCCAGTATCAGGGACCTATTGCAGGTCATTACTGTCTGTAAAGGGAAGAGAAAGTTCTAAGGTTCACTATGCAGGCGAAGGAGTGGGGAGTTGGTAAAACACACTGAACGTAATTTCAGCTATGCTGATTAAACATTTGATCTTGTCATTGTTGTTATTATTGGTTGATTAAAATATTTTATTATGTTTTTATCAACCAATAATAACAGAAAAAGAAAACATGAAAGAAAGATTTAAAGCCCCAGCCCTACCTTTCACTCCTGAAAAGGAGAATGATGAGAAAATTGGTTATGGGCCACCATCTTGGTGCTACAGTGTGTTAGCCCCGCCGTGCTGATCGGGTTTTGAGGTTAGTATTCTGTGGCTCTCTTCTTCCTTGTCCTTTCACCTTCAGCTTGGGGAATGGAAGGGACAGCCATTGAGTTCTTATCTGAGGTTGAATTACACAGATTAAATTCGGTTCAACAACTTTTCATCCAAACTAGGTTCTCCTTCTAATATTATCTACTTCTGTCAAAAAAATCCTTTCCTTTCCGGTACCCACATATGAAATTGTGGCATTATCCTTGAGGTTTCACTTCTTCCTGTGTGCTAATTTATTAAGGCTCGTCAGTTCCTCACATTCCTTATTCCTTTTCTATTGTTACTCTTATCCTCCTCATTCAGAGTTTCATGCTAGAATTATCAAGACAGTTTCCTAACTTTTTTTTTTCTCATTTTGAGATTCTCCTCCTCTAGTTCATCCTGAGCAGTGCTACCGGCTCCCATTTCTTTCTGCTCTGTGAGCCATTTCCCCAGTGGCAGACTTTTGATGGTTTTCTTTAACCCATATCTGGATTTTCGGTGTTCTTTTTGTGGTAGAATACTTGTAAACAAAATATTGATACAGAACCCAAATAAATTTTTAAAATGCAGAATTGTTCTATTTAGGGAGTTCTGAGAGAGAAATCTGGGATTCCTGCTAAGGAATTCCTTTTAGCAGCTTTTACCCTCTACTGCTTCCGTGTTCACTGAATCCTTGCAGATTCCAATCATTCAGGATGACACAGTGTGAGAACCGTTGCCCAGATGGGGTCAGCAAACTTTTCATAAAGGGCAGATCGTAAATATTTTAGGCTTTGTAAGTTACATACACACACTAGCTGTCCCTCACAGTTCAACAACCCATTAAAAATGTAAGAACCATTGTTAGCTCATGGTCTATATAAAAACAGGTCATTAAGAACCCACCTGCAGAGCCCCACAGAGGTGTTTCTTAACCTGATATTACTGAGGCAGAGGATGATCTTAAACTTCTTATGGCACAAGGGGCCTCCCACAATCTGCCCCTGAATTCCCCCCATGGAATTTATGGAAGGCAGATGAGTACGGTGCTTCCAAGCACAGTCTCTGGAAAGACTGCCTGTTTTTCACTTACTACCTTTGGACAAGTTAGATAGGCTCTCTGTGCCTCAGTGTTTTAATCTGCAAAATGGAATTAGTACAGATAATAGAGGCCTCCAAGGAGTATTGTGAGAATCAAGTTATTGCACATAGAGTGATCAGAGCAATGTCTGGGAGATCAATATTTGATACAAACTAGCCAGTAATGTCCTATTGTATTTCCGTCCCACCAAACTTTTCCAGGAAGATTGGCCTTACTCATCCAAGAACCTTTCTCATATTGCTTGCCTTCTTTCTCTCTTCTCTCCACCTTATGTATTCTAGAGCCATAAACAGGTAACCTCAACCTCACCCACCTGGTTAGTAGTTAGAAGCACGTACTACACTGATAGCCAAGAATAGACAATCAGTCTCTCAGAGGTGGTTCTTGCTGTGATATTACTGCCGAAGTGGTCTTTGCCAGCAATGGAAACACGATAAAGAGCAAAGGCTAAGAATTTGGACCTCAATGTGAAAGGGAAATGTGCATAGCTTTCTGGGGTAGGCATCCGCAGAAGTGGGACAGTGCTGCTACTAGTGGTTAAATATGTGTGCTGGGTGGGAAGGGTCTCACCTACAGACCATACAGACCTGTAGCAGGATGGTAAAACAGGCTCAATCTTCCCTGAGGCCTGATAGGCTGAGGAACACAGGTCAGAGCCCAGCAGCTCCGCCTCAGGAGGGAGTGCTAGACCACCTGCCCAGGACAGGCCAAGAAAGACTGTGAAACTGCTTCTTCCATAGGAAGGGATTACCCACATCCAGCCCATAGGAGCAGCTGAGGTTGAGAAGCTAGGAGGGAGTTTTTAGAGTAAGGAGGCATCTCTCTTTCTTCTTACCTTATAGCAGATTGAGAAAGGCTTTGAGGGGGCTACTCTGACAGCCTGTCTAGAGCCCTCTAGAACTTGGGAAATGTAGGACTGGTGTTTTGTTTCTGCCTGAGGAAGATTAATGTTGCTGGTCATCTGGTGCCATCACAAAGAGGCTGTTAGGAATGACTCCCTTATTCCCTCCCCTCAAAGCAAGGTACTTCCCAGGGCCCAAATGTCAATGCCACAGCAGGAGCTGGCCTGGGGATGTTTAAATAAAATTTTGCTTGGAGGGAGCAAACCCCCCACAGTGGGAGCTGGGTGGACTGGGTTTCTGAAAGAAAAGTCCTAGGTTGACCCAGAGAGTATAGACTTTGCTCATAGCAAGAAAAATGCATCAGGGGTCTCAGCATATATTTTTTTAAACAAAGTGCAATAAACAGTAAAAAAGCTAGCAATCATCCATCCGCTACTCAGAGGGTGTTCACGTCCAGATTACAGCTGTACCTTCCATGAGACGCTGTGTCTTTCCCTCCTCATTTCCTCTCACCTTGGGCAGGGAGTGGGGTATAGGAAAAGGAGAGCAGGATAGGGAAATCATACCCATGGTCCAGGCTTTGCCCCTAAAGGAAGCCAGACTTGCCCCTAAGGGGAATCCTTAAGTTGAATGAAATATGGCATTTCCATGATTACAGTGGACTGAGTGTTTTAATTACTACATTGAGACTGCTTTTGTGATTAAAAGGACCCTAAACAGCTTTTAGACTTTCTTGAAATTTTACCCGAGGGATGGAAAAGATTAATCCACAGTGATTATTTTAGGGACTGTGGAAGAAAGAGCACATTTACTCTTTTGGTCACACATTATCAAATCAGTTTATTCAATAAAATAGGTAATACTATGTTGATTAATGTTGTATTATACATATGAGACTGTCTTTCAAGTAGTATAAAGGTTCCTGTCACTAAAAGACAAATTCAGCCGAAATTATATGTGTGTGTGAGTGTGTGTGTATGTGTATGCGCGCATGCATGCATACGTGCCTATATGTATGTGTGGGATGAAAGAGAGACAAATAAATGGGTTCCAGAATCAGAAATGTCTTCCTGGCTCTTTTGCCCTGCTAATAACTTAACCATTCTGAGCCTCAGTTGGTTTCCTCATCTGTGGATTAATCTTTTCCATCCCTCGGGTAAAATTTCAAGAAAGTCTAAAAGCTGTTTAGGGTCCTCATCTGTGAATGGGCATAATACTAATGTCTATTTCATGAGAGTCTAAGCATTTGATAAGGAACTGGTTACACAGTAAGCACTCAACAAACACGCGGTTCTTACGGTTATTCACTTCTCATCCTCTTCTCCTCAATCTCCACACCTTTCAGTTGGGTATCATGCTTTCTCCCTCACCACCCCCCCAATCGACATCTACACTAGAGAAAACAGCATGCACCCAAATTGCCTTTTTATTCTCTAAAACCCTTAGAACACCGAGTACCTGATAAACATGTATCCAATGAGTGATGTAAAGATGAATTGAGCACAGGTTCTGCTCTAAAGGGCTCATTACTAAATTAAAAATAACCATAATAAGTCAGCGTGGCAACTGCCATAGGAAGTATTGATAAAGTCTGTGTTCATAGGGGTGATAGTCCATGCAACTCTGATTAGATTGTGAGGTGTTGAATTCCAGATTCACCATTGACTGCCACAGGAATAACCCTTCATTCATTCATTTAACAAGTATCTGAATACCGTATTTGTGTCTGCAGTCTTCTACCCACTGGTTATAATTGAACAAGTCAAACACGGGCTGCTTCTTGGGATCTTGAGGGTTCCTTGTTCAGATGTCGCGCGCGCCTCGGCCGGCAAGGAGCACACAACAACAGGTACTTGTTCTGGCAACTTTATTGTGGGAAGCTCGGGTGTTGCGGGCGCCCCAGCGGTTCAGCTGTCTTCCGTCTTCTCCTCCTTCTTCCCCTTCTG
>CAUYQU010069779.1:0-12008 GCA_963574635.1 Cheracebus regulus
TCCTGAAAGGAATTGATAAGGATTATAAACAGGAGAGTCACATGATAAGACTAGCCTTAAAAAATTATCCTCACAGAAGCTGTAATTTTCGACTCTGATAAAACAGACTTTAAAGCAACAAAGACCATAAGAAACAAAGAGGGACATTACATGGTGGTGAAAGGATCAATGCAACAAGAAGAGCTAACGATCCTAAATATATATGCACCCATTACAGGAGCACCCAGATACACAAGGCAAGTTCTAAAGACTTACAAAGAGACTTAGACTCCCACACAATAATAGTGGGAGACTTTAACATTATTCTGTCAATATTTGACAGATCAACGAGATAGAAAATTAACAAGTATATCTAGGAATTGAACTCAGATCTGGAACAAGTAAACTTAACAAATATTTACAGAACTCTCCACCCCAAATCCACAAAACATACATTTTTCTCAGTATCACATTACACCTATTTAAAAGTGAACACATAATTGGAAGTAAATCACTCCTCAGCAATTGCATAGCATTTCACAGGTTTAAGTAAAATATTGGTTGGTTGCTTGTTTGTTATTTTCATCCCTTATTCCTTCCTGTCTCCATTGTTAAGCACAATTATTGTCATAAAAGAGGTTTTTAATATCCATTTTTAGACTGCATTCTAGCCTGGGCAATAGAACAAGAATCCCGTTCTCTCTCCCTCTTTCTTTCTCTCTTTCATTCTTTTTTTTCCCTTCCTTTAGCTCTTTCTTTCTTTTGAAAAATAAAAAGAGACTACATCATTGAAGGATGGAAAGAAGAAAAAACTTGAGCCAGCCTAAGAGAGACCCTGCAAGACGATGCAACTTTCTCAAAAGAAGGCTACTCAGAAGGCTAAACAAATCCAGTTTAGGATTCGTTTCTTTTTTATTCTTTCACTCTGCCTGCAACCTGTACTTGCTACACTCTATCAAGCCATCTTCTAAGCTACAACACCCTCTTCACAGCTTCTATAACTACTGCTTAACTAAAAGAAGTTAACATACCCCCAGTGAAGTTTCTCAGTAATGGCATACAGTAAGCTGAAATGTCAAGTAACACTACAAGTCAAACACAAAAGATTCAGTTACACGTATAGCCTTTATAGTCTCAGCCATAGTCATCCTGGCAATTACCAGTGTGGTAATGCCATCTATTACTGAGTCAGTACAAATAGCTGCTTTTGTAGATAATCTGGCCAAAAATGATGGAAAGGTGTGCAAGATCATCTCTCCTAGTTAGACCCCCATTCCTAAGAGTCAGTCTTTGACTGGAAAAAATGTTGCTAATTGTACTCATAATTCTCTTGTGTTATTTGTTAATTCTAGGATGCAAAGCTGAAATAAAAGCAATGACTGCATTGCCTGACAGACACAATGACCGCTTCCCCTGTGAGACCCATGGCTGAACACATCAGTGGCCAACAGACAACAGAGCCTAATACTGTTAATAGAAAAAAGTGGGAAATGTTGGGATTCATTCAGAGCGGCTGGCAAAATATTAGGGAAAGTTAGAGATTATAATCTCAAACCTCTTGGAAGGCTGAAAGGTTTAATGGAAGGGACTGAAGGCAGCCAGTTCATTAAGTTAGAACTGTAAGTCTCAGGGTAAAGATAGGGACAATAAAGCTTCCCCAGTTAAGTCTGTTTACCCCACATTCCTTTGTCTCTGTTTATGCATGTAATCTTTGTGCTGTATGGTCCTCTCAGGGGGAGGTCCAAGGGGAATTACTCATTAATGATGTTTACTCTGGGCCCCCCCTACTGGCACCTAAAGCTTTTATCATTCATAAAACCATTCTTTTAACCATGTTAATTATCTACAAGCATGTTGACTTAGAACTTTTGTTATTAAATCTATACAGAATAAATGCAAGGAAGGACAGGAAGTAGGCATTGATTAGCTGCAATTGCCCTCTGAAAGCAGTTGATGACCCTCCCTAGCCCACTCAAAATCACTTTCCTGGGTGTGAGAGTGTATTCATCCATCCGTCATTGAGTCAGGGTCTGCAGGACAGACCTCCACAGGTGGTCATTGACATCCTAGGTGGTGACCTCGACCTGACACTTGCCACAGTCAGGTGTTCAAGATCAGCTGGGCTAACATGGTAAAACCCTATCTCTACTACAAACACAAAAATTAGCTGGGCTTGGTGGCACACACCTGTAATCCCAGCTACTGGGGAGGCTGAGACAGGAGAATAGCTTGAACCCAGGAGGCAGAAGTTGCAGTGAGCCGAGATCTTGCCACTGCACTCCAGCCTGGGTGACAGAGCAAGACTCTGTCTCAAAAGAAAAAGAAATCAAAGTCCAGATTTTTTCTATGACTCATGAAGCATTACCTGTTATGGGGATTCCTCTGTCCATAAACAAATCAGACAGCTACATGGAACAATGGTCTTCAGACACTGGACAACAAGTAGCGCAAGACAAGGATCTCTGAGATAAGGAAAAGAAACAAGGAGAACTCTGTGATTGTCCCAGCTTAATAGCAGGAGGCAGCTCTCTCTTAATAGTAGGAGGTAGCTCTCTTTTAATAATACGAGGTAGCTCTCAATGTATTAAGGGTAAATCAAAATAGTCTGTCATTCTAACTGAGTTGAGGAGACAAGATCAAAATGTAGAAAGGGTGAGTTGGCAGCTATTTGTAAATAAATGTACCAAAGACAGGAAAACTGAACAGAGATGAAGCTTGAGAAATATGCAAAGGAGATCTCTTGAGTATTTCCCTGAGTTCTGCTCCGTGCAGTCATGGAGTGAAGTTCCTCAAAGTTAAGGAATTAGGAGAAGACCAAGCAATTTCTATAACTCACACAAGACCGGTCTTTGTTCCCATCTGCTAAAGTAGAGAGATCTCATTAGATACCATTAAATAGGAGGTATTATGTAGAGTCCTTGGAAGAATCTTACTGGAGCAATGACAGAATCTGAAACCACCCTAATGAGCTTAAAAGTAAACCTTGAGAAAAGATCAAAGTAGGCCATTAGGAGCTTAATGCTAGAAAAACAGTCTAACACTTTTCAAGGGAATGCACTAATATCCAGCAGTCAACAACATAAATTTGCAATATCCAGCATTCAATGAAATGTTATCTGTCCCACAGAGAAGTAAAAAAGTATGACAGATTAAAAACTGTAGGAAAAAATATACGGGAAATTGAAGACATGGCCATAAAAGTGAAAAACACAGAGAGGAAAAGAAACAGTAAAAGAATGACCTAATGTTATATGTTAGTCTGTTTTGTGCTATAACAGAACACCAAACACTGGGTAATTTATAAAGGAAAAAAAGTATTTTTCACAGTTTTAGAGGCTGGGAAGTCCACGATGGTGGGGTCTGCATTTTGTTAGGGTCCTCATTCTGTCATAACATGGTGGAATGTACCTCAGGGTAAGAGAAAGAGCAAGAGAGAGCCAAACTTAATTTCATTACAAAGCCATTCTCACAATAACAAGCCCATTCACAGGAGACGATGACATTAATCTATTCATGACGGCACATTCCTCATGACCTAATCACCTATTAAGTCTTACCTGTCAACACTGTTGCATAAGTTTTCAACATGTGAACTTTGGGGAACAAGTTCAAATGATTACTAAAGTCATTAACCTCTAGGATAACATCAAGTAATCAAACTTGAGTAATTGGAGTCCTTGAGTCAGAGGAAGGGAAATAGGAAGCATATTTGGTGCTATACTGGCTGAAAATTTCCCTGTATTTGAACAATAAACTCCACATTCGAGAACCTGGTGAATTCCAAGAAGAATAACCATAGAGAAAAGTTTTCACCAGTCTACCATGATCCAATTTCTGAAAACAAGTGATAGGAATATGTTAAAATAAGCCAAAAATGAAAATTCACATTGCTTCCAAAATTGCAAATATAAGAATGACAGCAAATTTCTGTTTAGAAACCATGAATGCCAAAGATGAGAAAAAAACAATATAAAGCCTTAAAGACTAAAAGGAAAAGAACTGTCGATCTGAAATTTTATGTTGCAGCCACAGGTATCCCTTTTTTTTGAATCAGAGTCTTGCTCTGTCATCAGGCTGGAGTGCAGTGGTGGAATCTCGGCTCACTGCAAGCTCCACCTCTCAGGTTCAAGCAATTCTCTTGCCTCAGCCTCCCAAGCAGCTGAGACTACAGGTGTGTGCCACCATGCCCAGCTAATTTTTGTATTTTTAGTAGAGACAGGGCTTCACCATATTGGCCAGGATGGTCTTGATCACTTGATCTTGTGATCCACCTGCCTCGGCCTCCCAAAGTGCTGGGAGTACAGGCGTGAGCCATCTCTCCCAGCCCGAAGGTATCTCTTTTAAAAAGTGCACTAAAACATTTACTTTTAGACTGTGGGCCATATAATCTCTGCTTCAACTACTCAACTCTGTCATCATATTATTTAAAAAGCCACAGAAAATATAGGAATAAAGGTGTCTGGCTGTGTTAAAAAATACAAATAGCAGCCAAGATGTGGTCTGTGAGATGCAGTTTCCAAATGTTCCAATTACAAAACAGATCTTATCAAATTGAATTAAGAAAAGCAAGGCAAACTTGCATGTTATCTACACAAAAAGACCCTATTTTAAATATAAAGACAGAGAAAGAATACAAGTAAAAAGATGAAAAAATATACATCATGCAAAAAAGAATAACAAGAAAGCAGAGGTAGCTATATTCACATCACACAAAGTGGACTTAAAGACAAGAATATTTCAAAAAGTAATTCCATAATAATAAAGGGATAAATTTATCAAGCAGCCATAATAATGCAAAATGTGCGTGCAACTAGTAACAAAGCTCCAACATGCATGAAATAAAAACTGACAGAACTGAAAAGAGAAATAGACAAATTCACAATTAGAGATTCATTCCCACATTCTATCCCAGTAATTAATAGAAAAAGAAAATAACCAAATATGTAGAACACTGGGAAAACATTATTGGCTGGTGGACTGGCTCATGCCTGTAAGCCCAACACTTGGGAGGCTAAGGCAGGTGAATCACTTGACATCAGGAGTTCGAGACCAACCTGGCCAACATGGTGAAACCCTGTCTCTACTAAAAATGCAAAAATTAGCCAAGCATCGTGGCCAGTTCCTGTAGTCCCAGCTACTTGGGAGGCTGAGACAGGAGAATCACTTGAACCTGGTAGGGGGAGGTTGCAGTGAGCCAAAATCATGCCACTCACCCCTGCCTGGATGACAGAGCAAGACTCTGTCTCAAAAAAAAAAAAAAGGAAAAGGAAAACATTACCAACCAACAAAAGTGGCATGGAATTAATTAACAATAAGATATTGCATGAATTTAAAAATAAACTTTCTCAGTGAATAACTGAACATACATTATGAAAGACTATATTATGAGCCATAAACAAAAATCCAATATGTTTAAAATGATTCAAATCATACTAAGTATGTTTTCTGACTGTAATACATGAAAAAAACTCAAAATCTTTTAAAGAAAATTCCATAATTCTAAATAAACTACAGCTCAAAATAGAAATCACCAGGAAATCTGGCAACTATTTTAACTGAATAAAACTGAATACACAAGATAGCAAAATTTGATGCATGCAAGTAAAATAGTTATTGAATGAAATTTAGTTTTAAATGCTTACGTTAGAAAAAAAATGCTGCAAATAAATGATCGGGATGTAATCTTAAAAATATAGAAAAAGAAAAGCAAAATAAATTGAAGTGAGCAGAAGAAAGAAAATAGTGACAAATAAAAATTAGTAAATTAGAATATGCTCAATAGAAAAATAAATTAGTGAACCCAAAAGGTGACTCTTCATCGTGAACCTGATATAAACATTTAGCCAAATTCGTTAGGGAAAAAAAAGCAAGAAGATGCAGCTTGCCAATATCCGAAAATGGAGAAGTGACATTATTTCATATTTTACACATAGTAACAAAAGATAAATATTATAAAATGTTATGCTAATAAATGTGACAAATGTGACACCAAAAGCCACAAATTAACAAAGCCAATTCAGAAGAAAAAGATTATTTGAATAGCCACTTACTTAATAAATAAATAAATAAAAATTCAGTCAAACTGCCAGAAAGAAAACTTCAGACCAGATGGCTTTATGGATGAATTCCAACATTTATGGACGAGATAATACCAACTCTACAAAAATCCTACCAGAAAATTATGTTAAATGGAAAATAATGGTATGTTTTTTGTTCTCTTTGACTAATAAATTTTGAATAATGTAAATAATGTTGAGGTTAAGGTATGACTATTTCTGGCTCATGTGAAAGTGAGAATAGGAAAAGGCACTCACTGCAAAGAACAACTATATATGGCTTCAGCATAAACAGCCCTGAGGAAAACTTTTTTAAAACGAACTCTCACTCTGTCACCCAGACTAGAGTGCAATGGCGTGACTGGCTCACTGCAACCTCCACCTCCCCGGTTCAAGCGATTATCCTGCCTCAGCCTATTGAGTAGCTGTGATTACAGGTGCCAGCCACTATGCCTGGCTAATTTTTTTGTATTTTTAGTAGGGTTTCACCATGTTAGCCAGGCTGATCTCAAACTCTTGAACTCAAGTGGTCCACCCACCTAGGCCTTCCTAAGTGCTGGAATTACAGGCGTGAGCAACCATGCCCAGCTGAAAGCAATGTGAAGTGGATGATTTGTTCAATGGACTTTCCACAAATTTCGTGTTCAGACTATTGATAGAAACAAGGCTATTTTTATTCACTGTTGCAATGAGGCTTTCCACAGATTCTGTCTGAGACTCTGTACAAAGTTCTAACAGTGTTTACAGTTGTAGATTTATAAAATTGTAACAGAGTTGTAAAGTCTGTACAGGAAGCTCCAACACATGTAGCTCTAGCATTTTCTCTGAAACTTATGATAATACGTTATTTGCACTTTTCAAAACTTTTCTTGTAACAAATTTTTTGGAATAGCTTCTTCCACAATTTCATAATTTAGCCAGTATTTATCAAATGATGTTTCAAGATCAACCATAGAACTCAAAAATCAGAAAGATGTGTTTGAAGCATGAGTACAATGGAATAAAATAGAAGACCTTAATAATGAATGTAAACTAAGGTTTACAATGACCACAGTGGTAAAGCAAATGTTAAACATTTTTTGTCTGTGAACATCAACTTTTCCATGCTGGGTCACAAGTTTGAAATCATTTTCAATTTATCTACCTGTGAGATACTCATCGAAATGTTGCAGAATTCAGAGACTGGAGACACGCTTAAGGTTGCAGAAGGAGTTTATTTTAGGTGTACCCCGGCCCAGCTCAGATTTGCATCCAAAATGGCTGAGTACCCAACAGAGACACAGCTGATGTTTTACACATAAAGTACACGTGGCACAAAAACAAGTTTGCAGGTGCAGAACAAAGACAGCTTATCAAGCAACGCCAGGCACATAACTCAGGCTTACATATGACTTTTGCTATGCAGCGTTTGTTATCTGTAGAGCTCAAGGATCTAACACAGGCAACAGATAACCTAGAAAGCTGGTGTCCAGTCTGCTTAGGCATTCTTCTATGACCTTCGCTGTGTTACAGAAACTTACAGTTATCAGCTATAGAGAATAAGAATACAAGAATTTATAAACTTATAAAACTTGCAAAGCAGGATACAATTCCATGGGAGGGGAAAGGACTCAGGGAAGTTTGCTTATAGAGAAAAATTTAATTTCTGCTCCTCTTTCCCGCATTAATTTTAATTTTATATTGTTATTTTATTATTTTTTCTTTTCCCTCTTCAATATGATTTTGAAGTACAGACCAATAATGTTAATCCCTGAATTTCAAGAGTTAAGAATTTTTATCAATAATTTATAGTTTCAAAATTCTTGCTATAACTTCCTCTTTAATGTATGGACAGTACAGTTTGAAACATTCATTGAATTGTTGGGTAGATTCAAATCATACATAGTATAATACTTTGTGGTTGCAGAATCTCCATTGCAAAACAAAACTGCCTGTTATCTCTTAAAAGAGGTCCTTACAGACTGCATAAGGAAAACCTTCACATTTGTATATTTGCTGAAAATAAAACACTGTCCATAAAATATCATTTCTTTTCAGTAAGTTTCTCACTATCAGGGTTTGCTCTTAAACACAGTTTTGTTTATTTATTTATTTTTATTTTATTTTATTTTTTTGAAACAGAGTCTCAGGGTTGCCCAGGCTGGAGTGCAGTGGCAAGCTGTTGACTCACTGTAACCTCCGCCTTCCAAGTTCAAGCGATTCTCCTGCCTTAGCCTTCCCAGTAGCTGGGATTATAGGCACCCACCACCACACCCAGTTAATTTTTGTAGTTTTAGTAGAAATGGGGTTTCACCATGTTGGCCAGGCTGGTCTCAAACTCCTGAACTCGAGGAATCTGCCTGCCTTGGCCTCCCAATGTGCTGGAATTACAGGCATGAGCCACCGTGCCCAGCCTTAAATATACTTTTGAACTGTATAAGTGGTTGGGCACTTTTCTTACCATGCTCTAAGAGATAAAGTAAAGATACACAGATTTGGTATCTAAATCCAAAGTAGGCCTGGCAGGGTGACAGGTGCCAGCAATCCCAGATACTCAGGAGGCTGAGGCAGAAGAATAACTTGAACCCAGGAGGAGGAGGTTGCAGTGAGCCAAGATCACGCCATTGTACTCCAGCCTGGGTAACAAGAGCAAAACTTTGTCTCAAAAAAAAATCAAACATAATGTATTATCATTAACAAATACAGTCTGCCATTGTGCGGTGGACTATAATCTTAACATTTTGGGAGGCCAAGGTGGGAAGATAGTTTGAGGCCAGGAGTTTAAGATCGGTCTGTTCAATGTGGTGAGACTCCATCTTTATTTAAAACAAAACAAAACAAAACAAATAAAAATAAACACAGATAACTATACAATGTTCATAATAAGAATATTCATGCATAAACAAGAAAACATTTGGGTTCATCGCTGATGCTCTGTTACAAATTGGTCCCCCACTCATCAGATGTGGCTGTAATAAAATAGTACCACTCTTGTATTCCTCAAACAAAACTACTTTGCTGAATCTTTTTCTGTATGGTAAAATCCCATGACCTGTGAGGATCAAATCCAGCTAGACATCAGGTACAATGGGGTTTTATTCTGCTCTAAGAAAAAAATGGGGCTACTAAGGAGCATGTTAGCATCAATATAGTCAGAATCCACAAGATGGCGCAGGAGTCTAAAGGACAGGTTTAATGTCCTTGTGTCCTTGAAATCCGGCCTCCAAAAATCTTTCCTACCGGCACAGTCCATTTTTAGCAATCCATTACTATTAAGCTCTATTTCACTCCATTAAATTAGAAAAAAAAAAAGTCTGGATATTTTGCATCATCTATCTTGGGATAGATTTCCACCAAATTTATGAGAGATATTTAGGTTTATAAAGCAAAAAAATTTTAAAAACATGATATTCATCATCAGGGATTTCAGAAATGCTTAACATAAGTCCTTACTCTTTCATGATACACCTTCTTATCAGTACTTTTATTCCTCCACTCTTATATCAGCTCATTCCGAACCCTAATGGACCCTTCACTGTTCTCAGAGTTCTCACCCAAAGAACTGCTTTCAAGTATTTTTGGCATTGGAGACGTGCTTCAGAGTGACCAAAACTACTCAACTGTACATTAGGAGGACTGGGGTGATCAGGGTGGTTCTGTGACACATTTGTCAAGGAAGGAAGAGAGGAGCAGGACTGAGCTTCTTTCACAGAGTCTCAGGGGTCAGAGACAGTCATCGGGTAGCACTAGAGCTTCAAAAACATTCAGGATGGTGGTTACATTAACCACTACTGGAAGACTTAATTAATTATTAGGTTCACTTGGCATCATGCTGAATATTATCTTCCATATATAAAGGATATCACAATCTGACCTCACTTTGAGTCTGTAAGCAGCTAAATGTTTTTACCTTGAGCCTTTAATACCCTGATGGTTTTAATCTGCAGTCTTTTATTAGCTTTCTATGTATTGATATCACAACTGCAATTTAAAAGATGTATTTTTACATATATTTATAGATACGGCCAAGGATATAGACATAGATATATATATATAATAAATTCATATGATCCACTTCAAATTTGAAATCATGTAATTTTCCTTCTGACTAAGGCTCTTTCACAAGTGGGGCAAGATCCATTTTCCATTGGCAGCTATATGTTCCTGTGACCCATTTGACCAGGTAAGGTTTGTGGCTGTAAGCCACTCCAGGCTCTATGCTCCCTCAAATTCACAGAGAGGATTTGGGAGCATTATTGGGCTCTCAGAATTTTTAGTTTTTGAAGAGGAAAGATTTAAGGGGCAAGTTTTATTTGGTCTGTGGCTTCCAAGACTTGGATCGTCCAAGCTTATGCAAAATCTCTTTGGCTGATAAAATTTTTTAGGCTCAGGATCAAGCTATTTTCCTAACAAGTCCTGAGTAAAGTCATTTTTCTCTCCTCTGAATGGAAAACTGGTAAGGGATTATGACATGTTGGTGAGGTTACCGAGTGCTCCAATACTTAGTGGCAAATGTCACCGGTATACCAAACGTTCTACAAAAAATAAATAGGGTTTTGTTTTAAAACTCACTCTCCTAAATTAACAGGAATGATAGACTCGGTAGATTTCTATGCTTTCTGACTTCCTGGTGGCTCAAAAACTGTGCTGAATTCCTCATGTGGCAAAACTGATGATTATTACGCCCTACTTGCCATCTGGCATGTTAAACTTACATAAGTTCTCAAAGTTATTAATATTTATAAAAATATTTTGCATAATTTGACATGATAAACAATAGGAGACTCTTCCCCAGACAATACTGGCAATCATCTATTCCCTCATTTAGAAAAGCGTATGTATGCAAAAGACTGGCTATTGTTAATTGTCATTTAACAAGGTCTATAGGCCTGTTTCTCATTAGCCAGCACATCTGCCCCCAGAGAGAATTTTTCTTACCTATTTGCACAGGTGAATTACTTATTTGCACAGTAATTATCTAATTATTTTCATAGTTACTTATCTGCACAGGTAACTTACCTATTTGCACCTCTAAGTTTATAAAAATGAATTGAAATCTACGTTACACTAGGTATACTTTTCTGTATGCATATTTTACTTTAAGAAAAAATACAGTGTGGAGATATGGAAATGTTTTTAAAATGCTGGGAGGAGAATAATTGTATATAATCACTTTGAAAAGTGATTCTGCAACATCTGGTACAGCTTAAGAATTCATACCAAAACTCGGGATTTTTTCTTTTTTGGAAGTAAACCATAGGAATTTTAGTCATACATTTTGACCACAGCCATAAGTAAAAATATTTTACATGGGCCCCAGTACCTGCCCATACACATTCATGTTCACACATTAGTGAAACAAAAGCTCTATTAAATCATATTTACCCTTGTATGTATGGTATACCTTGAAATTTTGTATTGTATTCTATTTCATTTAGTTCTTTTAAAAAAATGTTTGTCAGGCTGGACACAGTGGTTCACACTTGTAAAAACAGTACTTTGGGAGGTCAAGGCGGGCAGATCACAAGGTCAGGAGTTCGAGACCAGCCTGACCCATACAGTGAAATCCCGGCTCTACTAAAAACAGAAAAATTAACTGGGCATGATGGCACATGCCTGTAATCCCAGCTACTCAGGAGGCTAAGGCAGGAGAATAGCTTGAACCCAAGAGGTGGAGGTTGCAGTGAGCTGAGATTGTGCCACTGCACTCCAACCTGGGTGACAGAGCAAGACTCTGTCGCTAAAAAAAAAAAAAAAAAAAGTTTGTCTCATTATACTGTAGGAATTGTATTACTTATTAATGGGTCTCAACCATCTGTAATCACCCAGTGGGTTCACCTTGTCCACTGCCTACACAGAGCGGATTTCTCAAGACAAGGGAATTGCAGTAGACAAAGAGCGGTTCACACAGAGCTGGCTGTGCAGTAGACCAGAATTTTGTTATTGCTCTAATTAGTCTCCTGGAGCATTCTGGGAGCAGAGTTTTTAAGGACA
>CAUYQU010069782.1:0-11108 GCA_963574635.1 Cheracebus regulus
AGACCCGGGAGTCCAGACCCCAGCCCCTCCTCCCTCGGACCCGGGAGTCCAGACCCCAGCCCCTCCTCCCTCAGACCCAGGAGTCCAGACCCCAGCCCCTCCTCCCTCAGACCCAGGATTCCAGGCCCCAGCCCCTCCGCCCTCGGACCCTGGGGTCCGGACCCCAGTCCCTCCTCCCTCAGACCCAGGGGTCCGGACCCCAGCCTCTCCTCCCTCAGACCTAGCAGTTCTTTGGGGAGTTAGAAATCTGAGACTGTAGCCCATCAGAATTCCAGCAGTTTCGGCTCCCTTTTCTCACCCCACCCTCTCCGCTCCAGGAGACAGGCTTGATGCTGGGGACGAGGACCCCAAGAGGGGCCACTGGGCATCCATCAGCACCCACTGAGTGCCTGGCCCCAGGCTCCGTGCACCTTCCCCTCAACCATGTGGGAGAGAGATGACCACTTTCGGCGTCCACACGAGGAAACTGAGGCTCACTTGGTGACCTGGCCAGACCATGAGCGCCATGAGGACTGGGCTCACAGGGGCCTTGCTCCTGTTCTACACTGGGCACCTGGCATGGCTGGCCCAACACAGAGGGGGAAGGGAAGGAGCCCTGCTCCTCCCCGCAGCCAGGCCCTCTTCCGTACCCACTGCGGCGGCGTGGTGCTTGGGGCTGTTGACGTTGAGGTGCAGGTAGTTGTGGTGCAGATTATCTGGGGGGACCGAGAAGGGAGGTGATGTCACTGCCGTCGCTGACTCCCAGCTGGCACCGCGGCCCTGATCTCTGGGAAGGACTCTGGCCTCAAGGTTGGCCCCACATGCAGGTCCTTGTTAGAGCTTCACAGATCAACCCATGCCATTGGCCACATGGGGGAAACTGAGGCTGGGGGACTTGAAGGTGGAAAGTGTGGGCACAGGTGCAGGGCTGGGTAAGTGGTCTGTCCCAAGTTCCTACCATTCCCCCCCACCGTGCCCAGGCTAGAGATCCGGGGGTTCTCCTTGCTACCTCCTTCCACCTCCCACTCATGTCCACTTGGTTCCTCCTGACACCTGAATCTCTGCCCTGATGCGTTCTCTCCCTCCTGGATCGCTAAAGCAGCCTCTGGCCGTCCCGCCCACCCATCTCCATGATCAGCCTCACCGAAGTCACTGCCCCTCTACTGCTCAACAGCCTTCCCATGGATCACCGTCACGGGACAAAGTCCAACCCAGGAATGGTGTCTGAGGCTTCAAAACCTGGACCCCACCGATGTCTGCAGCCCATCTCCCAGCCCTTCCCTCAAGCCGCGCTGCTGTCTCCAGTGAGCTCAGTGTGGTCCTGCCACAGGCCCTTTGCACACGCCACCATGCTGTTCTCACTGCCTTGAAGCCCTTCTTCCTGTCTGCCTCAAGATCCAGCTCCAATGTCTCTTCTCTCCATCCCTAACCCCAGCTCCGTTCCCATCCTCTTGCTGCCTGGACCATCATCCAGCCTCCTCTGGGGCCTCTTTCCTCTCATCTCTCCCCTTCACATGGGTTCCAGAGAACGGGTTCTTTCACCCACTGCTGACTGTGTTGCTCCCTGCTGTAGCTCCTCAGCGGCTCTCTATCGCCATCAGGACAGAGGCAGAGCTCCTCAGCCCAGCCTGGCACTTAAGGGCCCTCTTTGAGGTCACCAGCCACCCTCTCCCTGGCCTCAAGTCTGGCCACCTCACAAGCTCTGCCACCCAGAGCTTCCCAGCCCCAGTAATTCCGCTCCTCCTCCAGGCCTTTGCTCTAACACCTCTCCCTTAGAGAAGCCCTCCTGCCCAAACCAGACCAGATCTTCTCAGTCCCCCTGAGAGCTCCCTGGACCTCTCCACTGATTCACTCATCGTAAATTATAACAGAATGATCTATATCATATTTAAATGATATATAATATTAAATATGATATATGTCATATTTTAAGTATATAATTATATATTAAACAATAGCAATAGCTCACACTTACTTAGCATTTTTTTTTCTTTTTTTCTTTCTTTCTCCCTAGACTGCTCAGCAGGATGCTTAGCATTTTTTTCTGTGTTGCACATTATTCTAAACATCTGCTTCATCAATTCATTTGCTCTTCACCATAACCCCATGAAGTGAGTACTGTTATGTTTCTCATTTTACGGATGGAGAAACTGAAGCCCAGAGAGATGAAGTCGCTTGCCCCAGGTCACACAGGGGCAGAACCAGAATTCAAACCCAGTCGGTCTGGGTCCTGACAACTTAGAGTTTGGTAGTTGTGTTCTTGAGTGTAGTTGGCTGTTGGGTGGTCTGACACTGAGCGCAGGGGCTTGAGAATGTCTAAACCTACATCACCAAGGTGTCCATGGAGCCCACCTGGGGGGTTCACAGGAGGGGAGGGGGGTCTGGCTCTCTACAGATTGTGCCCCTTCCGCATTGTGCAGGGCAGGACCCTACTGTGCAAGGAGGAAGTAGAAGAATGGGGGTGGGGTCTGGGCTATGGGGGTGGAGCTGCCATGGAGGGCGGGGCTACAGCACGAGGGGGCGTGACCCACTCACCGAGGTTGGGAGTCTTCACGGTGTTGTAGAGGTTCTTGGGCGTCCTTGGGGGCATGCTGTCGGGGCCGCCGATCCCAGGGGTCAGGGAGCTGCTTCGGGCCCGGTCCGGACGGGTCCCAGGCCCTGCCTGATGCCTCAGAATGTCCACCAGAGCTCTAAAGGTGGCAGAGAGGTGGTCAGTGGCCTGGGGTCTGGTGCTGGCAGGGGACACAAGGAGGGCCCAGGCTTCTTTCAACTCCCTGTTCTCGCCCTTGGGGCATCTGTCACTCAGCCTGCTTTCTGCCGTTTGCCACGCCCCTTTCTCGTTGGCCACGCCCCCTCCAATGTCCCGCTTTCTCGGGCCACACTTCCTGCTCGAGGCGTGCTGCCTTAACTCGCATGGATCCCATCCTTTCTGTGGTCCCTCTCACTTCCCTATGGGCTCGCCACACCCTGAATCTGGGACCCCATTCCCGTTCCTTTTGCAGCCTTCTCCATGGCAACACAGGGTGCTCCATTTACCCAGTGATGCGGACCTCAAACCTGAAATCACCTTGACTCCTTTTTTTCCCCCGTTCATACCTTTCAGCAATTCTACAGATCGAACCTCCAAAACGTATACCCAATCGGACCACCACTACTCACCGCCTCTGCAATCTCTCACTTGGATCATGGCAACAGCCTCCTCCTGGGTCTCCCCGTTTCCACCCTAACCCCATACAATCCAGTCTTACGCACAGCCCGAGCTCAGATCCTGCAGTGGCCCCACCACACTTAGAATCACACCTGCTTCTCCTCGCCTCCTCCTGCCCATCGCCTCCTGCTGCACGGGCGCTGTCCTGCCCTGCAGGCCACCAAGGGCTTTTGCACGCGGTTTCCCCTGCCCAAAACCTCTCGCCCACAGATCTCTGCGTGGCTCGCTCCCTCCCTTTGGGTCTCTGCTCTGAGGCCTTTTCGGATCACTTCCTGTAAGCCAGCGCCCTCTCCCTCAACACTTTCCGCTGATTTTTTTTCACAGCAGTCATCTAAAATTATACTGCACATGCACTCGCCTGCTTACGGACTCGGCCACTGACATTTAATGAGCACTACGGTTTGCCAGGACTCTACATGAATCAACTCAGTTAATCACAATCCGAATAGGTGGGAACGATGATTAGTCTCATTGAGTGGACAGGAAACTGAGGCACAGAGAGGTTAAGCAACCTGTCCACAGTCACACAGCCTGGAGGCCGTGAACTTGGATTTGGAAGTCAGCCTTCTCTACCAGGGCAGAGACCTTGATTTGTTCACTGCTGTATCCCCAGCTCCTGGCCGACAGAAGATGCTCAAGAAATATGTGTTGAATAAATGAGAGCCTGAGCTTCTCCCGCTCCCTGCATCACTCTGCAATAGCCAGATCGTCTCTGGCGCGACTTTCTCGGCCCCTGTCCACCTCCAGCTCCGCCGACGGCCGCCACTTGGGTCTCTGACCACGCCCCATCCCTGCAGCCCCGCCTCCTCGGGTGGCCCCACCTCCCTCGCCGGGCCCCGCCCCAGGCTCCCAATCCTCCCGCGGAACGCACACGCACCTGGGCACGTTGATCTCCCGGTGCGCCCGCGGGGCCCGGGACGCCTTGCTGAAGGCCACTTTGGCGCCGACGCCCACGGCCAGGGCGAAGCTGATGACCCCACACACGACGTAGGCTGTGCTGCCCCCGGGGCCCTCGCCCCCGCGGCCCCCGGCTCCCCCCGCCCGGCCCCCTTCCAGCCACCCGGCCTGGCCGGGGCCTGGTCCCCCGCCCGCACCCCCAGCACCCCCGGCGCCCCCGGCTAGCGGCGGCGGCGTGGTGGCCCAGCGCGGCGTGTCGTAGTTGGAGCAGGAGGCCTGCGCCAGGCGCATGTGGCGGTGCTCGCAGCAGAAGCGGTAGTGGCAGGTGCCGCAGCAGAAGCGGTAGGAGCCGGTGCTGCAGTTGAAGGTGGCGTCGTACTGGCCCATGACATCGTAGTAGCCGTGGCAGAGCTCGGCAGGTGGGGGCGCCCGGGCCGCCGCGCCCGCCCCGCCCGCGGAGCCGGTCCTGGTGCCGTTGGCGCCCGGGCTCGCCGCGCCCCCGCCGCCCGTCAGCGCCCCGGTCAGGCGCCGCAGGTGCGCCAGCAGGGCGGGGAGCGGGCCCGGGGGCTCGGCGCTCGTGGCGTTGGACGGGCGCGCCCCGGCCTGGCCGGCGCTAGAGGCCAGGAGTACGAGGAGCAGGAGGGCCGGCATGGGGCGCGCAGGGGGTCGCACCGGGCCGCCAGGCTGCGGGGAAAACGAGAGCAGAGGTTGGAGCGCTGGGCGGGAGAGAGACGGTCAGACGGTGAGAAACGCGGAGGGGGGCGGGCGGGGGGCGGCAGAGGCTGCGGAGCAACAGGCGCCGGGAGGCGGGAAGGGCGGAGGGAGCCGAGCTGCGTGGGCCCGAGCTGGCCGCCCCACGCGCGGTGGGCGGCGATGGGAGAGCAATGGAAACGCGCCAGGGCACGGCCGGGGGAGAGAGAGAACCGGGATCAGGCGAGAGATGAATGGGGAGAAGAGACTGGGAGGGTCGACAGACAGCAGAGGGGCGTGCAGACCAGAGCACCGGAAGCGAGGCGAGGCGCGAGGTGAGGCGGAGAAACGGGGGCGGGCCCGGGGAGCGCGGGGAGGGGAGGGAGGGGACGGTGGGAAGAGGAGTGGGGGCCGGGGAGGGAAGGAAGGGAGACAGATGAGGGGTGGGTGGGAAAGGAGGAGTCCGGGAGCCGGGGAAGGAGGAGGGGGGAGGAGGCGGAGGGAGGGGAGAGACAGAAGTTGAGAATTTGAGTTTATAGACCAGGCACGTGGGAAGACGCCGCGCACGGTTTTTCAACACTGACATTCGGGGACTGATCCTGCTTTGTGGGGAGAGCCTGTCTCGCTGTAGAATGTTTAGCAGCGCCCTCTCGATGCCAGATTCCCCCCAGTTGTGACAGTGTAAGATGCTTCCAGGCATTGCCAAATGTGCCCCTGGTGGGAGGAGGCCACAGCCGCCCCGGTGGAGAATCACCGACTTAGACCCATATGGTCCTCAGTGGCCCCAAATGCCAGTCTCTCTCCTTTATTTATATCCGATAATCAAGGGGTCTCTGGTCTCTCTCTCTCTCTGTCTCTCTGGCTCTCTTGCTCCTTTCTCTCTCTCTCACACACACACACACACACACGCACACACAGCACTCTTACGGTGTCGAGTTTGAAGTGTCTCTGTCCACAGCTGAAGCACAGCCACAGCAAGGTGGTTTATCTCCCCGCTGGAACTCCTGCGGGCTGCCTCACCTTGACAGGCTCTTAGCTAAGCTCCCTGTGCCCCAGTTCCCCCATCTGCAAAGTGGGGATGAGGATGGTTATCTCTGAGTGGTCAGGAGGATGAACTGAGTGAAGATATGGACAGAGCTTAGAACAGGGCCTGGCATTTTGCCGGTTAAATATGAAAGCGTTTGCTGCTGCCGCTGTTTCAGAGGGAAGATACAGGATGAGAAAGGGTCACCCGGGTGCAGTGGTTGACACCTGTAAATCCCAGCACTTTGGGAGGCCAAGGTGGGCAGATCGCTGAAGCAGGAGACTAGCCTGGACAACACAGCAAAACTCTGTCGTTACAAAATATATATATATATATATATATACAAAAATTAGCCAGGCATGCTGGTGCACACTAATAGTCCCACATAGGAGGCTGAGGTGGGAGGATCACTTGAGCCCCAGAGATGAAGGCTGCAGGGAGCTGTGATTGCGCCACCACACTCCAGCCTGGATGACAGAGTGAGATCTCGTCTCAAAAAAGAGAGAAAAGGTGATGGAGACGAGAGGTGGGAGGACGGGGCCAGGTGGGGCTGGTCTTCCAGCTGTTTCTATGGCAACAGTCCAGCCAAGTCCTAGACCACCCCTCTCCCCTCCGTGGACCTGGAGGGATAATGGGGGTGGGGAAGATGCCTGGCCTCAGATCCAGGAGGAGAGATCTGAGCTCCACCTGCAGGCAGAACAACCCGGCAGTTTGGGGTGACTGCCCACGGAGTCTCACGTTTCCCCTCTGCAAGACCCTGATCTTAACAGCCTTGCCCTGAGAGCACAGCCGAGAGGCTGCCACGGAGCTCCCCAGGAGCCCGCTCGGTGTGCGGATGTGCATTCGTTCTGCAAATCTTCATTCAATAAATGTCTCCTGAACAGCCTCCCTGGCCTGAGGATGCAGCAGGGAATAAGCCCACAGGGTTCCTGCCTCTACGGGGTTTACAGGCTAGTAAGGGGATACAGTCAGCAGATGGACACAAATGAATGGGACCTAGAGGGTTGTTGACGCCAATTGTGAATAAATATGAAGGAATGATGAAGCCATGAAAAATGAGAGCCTCATAAAGGGATGGGGGTGGATGGGATCGAGTCAATAAATATCAGTTGGTGCCATTTTCTGTTACATGTCTCTTCCCATCGCCCGTGTGTCCAGAGACCACACCACTGTCAACAGCATTGCTGGTGGTGGGGACCGGAAGGGGTTGGAAGGTGAGCCTCCTGGAGCCCCAGTTAGCTCCCTCTCCTTTCCTCGTGGGGCCTCAACTTTCCTTTTCAGCTCCAGCTTGGACCCTCCCCTCACTCTGCGCTAGAATACCTCACTGCCCCTGGACACTTCCACTTGGGTGTTTAATGGGAGTCTTAGAAGTGGCTTGGCCCACACTGTGGAAGAGAGTTTGGCAGTTCCTTAAAAAGTTAACCAGAATTACCATGAACGTCCACTCCACAGAGCCTACTCCAAGCAGTTCAAAACATGTGTCCACACAAAGCTTATCCTTGAATGTTCATAGCAGCACCTTGCATGACAGCCAAAAACTGGAGACAATGCAAGCGCACAACATTGGAGGAATGGACAGACCAACTTTGGCCTACCCATGCAGTGGAATATTACTCAACCATGAAAAGGGAGAAGGGCTGAGATACAAGCCATAACGTGCACAAACCTTGAAAACGTTACGTTCAGTGGAAAAGGCCAGCCACAAAGCTCATGTAGCATATGATTTCACTAATATGAAATGTCACAATAGTCAAATCCACAGACACAGAAAGCCGATTAATAATTGCGCAGAGCTGGGGACAGGGGGATGGGGAGTGACCTCGAATGGGTGCCAGGCTTCCCTGTGTGGTGAGGAAGATGCCCTGGAACTAGATAGTGGTGATGGCTGCACAACCTCATGAATGTGCTAATGCCGCTGAAACAGTTATAAAGGAAACAGGGACAGTGCAGTGGCTCACGCAGCACTTTGGGAGGCCAAGGCGGGTGGATCACTTGAGGTTAGGAGTTTGCAACCAGCCTGGCCAACATGGTGAAACCCCATCACTACTAAAAATACAAAAATTAGCCGGGCATGGTGGTGGGCGCCTGTAATTCCAGCTACTTGGGAGGCTGAGGCAGGAGAATCTTGAACCTGGGAGGCGGAGGTTGCAGTGAGCCGAGATTGCACCCCTGCACTCCAGCCTGGGCAACAAAGTGACACTCCATCTCAAAAAAAAAAAGGAAACGGGTTGGATGGTATCAACCACTCCCCTATCCACACTCTGGTTCCCTGTCACAGCTGGAATAAAACTCCAGTTCTGCCAGGAGCTCCTCTTCTCATCCTTTCCCTTTCAAGTTCATGCTCAAGACCCTCCTGCCTTCCTGCCTGTGCACCTGCTGCTCCCTTCGTCTGGGAGCCCCTTCCTTCTCACCGATCCTGGTCTGGCCTGCCTTCAAGGTGTCCCTCGTATGTCATTTCAGCCAGCCTAGTGGTAACAGCAGTCCCAGACATGCTCCCCATTCTCTGCTGGCCACATATATGTGTATTGACATACTCATTTCAGATGAGGACACTGAGGTACAAGAGGTCGCATCATTTGCCTGAGTTCCAGGGTGCCCAAATAGCTGGGGCTGGGCTTTGAACTCAGGTCTTTGAGCACTGTGACCTGTAGAGCATGGATGCCTTTCTCTCCCACAAAGAGACACATCCCTTCCAGAAGTGGCACATGCATGCAGCTCTGTGGATTCTTTCATTCACTGAGGGCTGCCATGTAGGGCTGGGCAGGTTGTGCACTGCACAAGGGGGTCTGGGTGAGAGGCTGAAATCCTGCTGGGCTCTCCTCCCCAAGGCGTGTGCCAGTGGGGCTGCATCCATCTGGGGTAAGGAGTGCCCTTTTCAAATGCACACAAGGGTGCCATCTGCCTGCCAAACCACAGACCTGGGAGAGCTGATTGGGCTAGGTGGGGGCTGCCTTTGTCTCATCTGCACAGAGGCTGCTGTATGGGCTGGCAGTTCTGCTCACTCCCCATTCTGTGCCACGCCTCCGCCGGCTCCATGGACACCATCTCTGCCTCTGCTAAATCCCACTGGCTCCTCCAACTGCACGCACGTGGTGCACACACCCAGGGAGACACAGCTCCAGGCCATTGACAATTCCGGGGGCACAGGGAGGGAGAGCGGAAGCAGCATGCACCTCCCCTCAAACTCAGTGGTACACCCAGATACACCACACAGAGACCACACGTACATGCCACACACACCACACACACACTCCACATGCACAGACCACACATACACACACACACACCACAGACACACCCCACACCACACACTCCACATACACAGACCACACATAGAGACACCCCACAGACACACACCACACATCACACACACAACACATACATACCACAAACAACATACACCACAGACACAGCTGTGTGTGTGTAGCCTGTGTGGCGTGTGCGTGTATATATACACACACGCACACACATCACACAACACACGCAACAGATGCAACACATACAACACACACAGATCTCACACACACACCACACACACCACACGCATAGACCACACCCTGCACACACACATGCCACACACCACACACACCCCCACACACATACCGCCACACCATAGACACACACCCCCACACCACACACACACTGCAACACACACCACACACATTATTACACACACCACACACTATACAACACACAGCCCCCACACACCACACGCAACACACACCACACACAGATCACAAACACACACAAATCACACATACCCACACACAGATCACACACCCACACACAGCACACACCACACACACCACACGCACAGACCACACCCTGCACACACAACACACACATGCCACACACATACCCCCCCCACACCACACACACACCCTACATACTACACACACACAACACAGACACACCATAGGCACACACACCCCCCACACACACCATACACACACACACAATGCACACACCACACACATGCCCCCCACACCCCACACACTTTCCACGCACACACCACACCCCACACATGCACACACCACACACACCATAAACACATACACACTACACACAGACCACACATACACACACCACACACACACAGCTTCTCTACCGTCCCCGTCAGGGCAGCACCTACAGGCGGGTGGAGAGAAGACTCGCACCTGCAGACAGTGGCCCCATCCAGACACCGGACGAATTCTTCCCTGACCTTCAGAACACACTGACACAGAGCCCGGGGCACCTGGACAGCCTCAGACACAACACGAGAGGCCCTGGAAGCACACCTGCAGCGTCCTCCCAGCACACGGACACACATACGCTCCACTCTATTGTGCACTTCTGCACATTTCGACCCCACACACTGGACCGCTGACAGCTCTGTGACAGGGCCAGGGACCTGTCGGACCCGGCTCCACGTGGGCCCGAGACCACACACATCGCAGCTCACGGCCAGGCAGCCTCGGGGGTGCACACACGTGTGCAAACACACCCTCACAGCGGTGGAGAGTCTGGAAGCAGCCATGTGACACCGCCACCCCACACCCGCCCCCACCTCGGATCTCACGCACACAAAGGCACTCTCCTCCTCCACAGCTGAGGGGGGGCGCCGGGACCCTGGTGCACCCCAGCTCAGGACCTGACAGGCACACATATGGGGACACGGGTCAGAGAGCCGGCCTGGGAGGGGTTCCTGGGTTCTGGGAGCTCCTCTCCCACCCCCACCAGCCCCCTGCCCAGCTCTGTGCTACACACTCCACCTGCTGTGCTCCCTCCCAACCCTCCCGGCTGGGGGCTGGGGGCCAGAGCCCCCAGAAGCTCAGAGAAAGGGACAGAGATACTGAAGGGGAAACAGAGGACCCGGGAGAGGGGGACAGCCAGCCAGAGGCAGGGCAGATTGTGTGTGTTTGAGAGAGAAGGAGGGACAGAGACCCAGAGAGACAGGGAGACGGAGACCCAGAGAGGGGGACAGAGACCCAGAGAGAGGGGGACAGAGACCAGAGAGAGGGGGACAGAGGCCAGAGAGAGGGGCACAGAGACCAGAGAGAGAGGGGGACAGAGACCCAGAGAGAGGGGGACAGAGGCCAGAGAGAGGGGCACAGAGGCCAGAGAGAGAGGGGGACAGAGACCAGAGAGAGGAGGACAGAGGCCAGAGAGAGGGGGACAGAGACCAGAGAGAGAGGGGGACAGAGATCCAGAGAGAGAGGGACAGAGACCAGAGAGAGAGGGGGACAGAGACCACAGAGAGAGGCGCACAGACACCAGAGAGCGACGGGGACAGACCCCCGAGAGAGGGGCCCAGAGACCCGCGCGAGC